>ML813663.1:0-16295 GCA_009831015.1 Picea engelmannii
TGAAATTCAACCTAGGTTGGTTGGAGGAGGAGGACTTTGTTGGACTAATCAAAGATCAATATATTCCCTGTGATGAGTCTCTTACAAAATCAACTTCAATTCAATTTGAGTCAAATATAAAAAAGGTAAAACATGATACAATTGTTTGGGCTCACGTGAAGAAGCAAAAGGGTGAAAGGGATCTGATTAAGGTGGAGTCTATGTTACATGTGTTATGCAACAAATTGGGGAGCGGTGGAGGTTTTCTCTCTAAGGAAACAAAACCAGAGTTAAACCTCTTAGAGTAGTGAAGGCATCTTTTGCTAGAGATGAAAGCAACTTGGAGGTTAAAAAACATTGCTCTTTGGCTCTCAAAGGGAGATGAAAATTCAAAAAAAAATCATCACTATGCAAACCACCAAAAAAACATAAACATAGTTTTAAAATTTGATAGGAATGATAGCTTTGTGGTCACTAGTTTTAGGAGCATTGGAAAGGCTAGAGTATAACACTTTGATGGTATATATAAAGTAAAAGGAAGGGATACTATAGTAGAGGTAGTTAGAATGACTTATTTTTTCCTCAATTTTGTAAATGATGAATAAAATTTAGTTTCAATGCATGAGGCGTCTAAGAATGAGCTTTAGATTTTTCTTCATAGCTTTCAAGAAGATCAAAGGCCTATCCCAGATGGGTGTCGGTTGAATTCTTCCTAGGATCGTATGATATTATTGAAGGGGACTTAACGAGGGTTGCCAAAGAGTCAAGATATTATGGTAGAATGTTACTAGTTTTTAATGCCACGTTTATAGCTCTCATATATAAGATTTCAAGATTATTGCAAAGGTCATTGCGAGAAGTGTTAAGAGGTTGATTTCCAGGTCAGTCACTAGTGAGCAATTTGGTTTCCTTGAAGCAAGGTAGATAAATGAGGCTATAAGGTGATCAAGGAGGATTCCCACTCTATCAAATTGAGAATCTAATTTAAAAGCGATGGTGGTCAAAGTTGGCTTGTTCAAGGCTTATAATGGGGCGAGATGGTCGTAACTAATATTGATATTAGTACATATAGATTTGTGTGTTCCTTCTGTAAACTGGATAACAAATTTTGTGACATTAGTCACTTTCTCAGTCTTAATAAACAATGCAACAACAAATTTCTCTAGACCTTAAAGAGGGATAAGACGGGGTTTCCCTCTATCATCCCTTCTCTTCTTGATTGTTACAAAATAGTTGAGTAGAGCTCCAATTTGTGCAAAGAGAACAAGGGATTTTAAGGACATAAAATTTGGAAGTTCTTTCTATCTTTCACATATTTTATTTGTTGGTGATATTTTGATTTTTCTTATGGTAAAGGAGAGACGTTGGAAAAATTAAGAAGATCGTAAAATTATATTTCATCACTACATTTATGAAGGTAAATGTTGGAAGATCCTTAGTCTATTTTATCGGAATTTGGGAAGAAGATATGATATATTTTTCATAGCTATTCCCTTTTCATTAGATTGAGTTGGAAGAGCATTTGAAATATTTATGGTTTGTAATAAAACCTAATGATTATTTGAAATGAACCATTTTTTATTATCCATTGGTTTCTAGGTGGTATGCAGTTCTAAGGCTTATGTGTGTTTCTAATTCTCGAAAAAATTATTTCCAAAATGAGGAAGTGAAATGAAGATCCCTATTAGAAACTATTTACTCAAGGACTCCATGAATTCGAAAAAATTATTTCCAAAAAATATGATCTATTTATGAAGCTATGAATTAAATCCTAGTGGGTATGAAATATGTCGTTTTTGTTAGTTGATTACTAGTTGATAGCAAAGGTGGAAAATATGATATTTGTTTGGTATCATCATTGGTTATCAAGAGGAGGTATATTTGTGCTAGTAAAATACACACTAGAGGCAATTCTTATTTATTGGATGTCTTCGTCTTGGATTCCAAAATGACTCCTAGAAAAAATTACAAGAATCAGTTTTAGGTTCCTCGGGTCTGGAAGTAGGGAGAAGAGTGGGATCACTTTGGTGAAATGGTAAATTCTAGCGGAGCCTAAGGGAAAGGGTGGTTGGGGAATTAAAACATTTTTAACTTTTCCAAATCATTGGTAGAAAAGAATGTGTGGAGGCTCATTCAAGGTAATGGTTTATGTTGTCAAGTTGTAATATAGTAGTATATTTTTCCTAATTCAATGGAGGGATGTTTAAGAAGGCCATCGAAGAATATCCATAATGTATCATTTATGTGGACAGGAGTAGTACTAGCTTTCCTTATGATTCAAAACTGGATTGTGTGGAAGGTTGGTAATAGGAACAAGGTTACAATCGGAGAGGACCGATGGGTTGGATGTGGAGAAAACTTTAGGTTACTTAATCAAATGATACAAATTTTGAGAGAAAGATGGTTTTACAATGTCATCAAGGTAGTTGATCTTAACCTTACCATAATCTAGACTCAAGAGTGGAAGTCTGCAAGAATGATAGGTTTCAAAGGGGAGGAAGCAATTTTATGTGATTCATATACAACTAGACTTAGATCTATCCATGTAAGAATAAAAGAAGAGGAAGATAGTTCAATCTTGTTAAAGAATCTGCAATCATTTATACTCCAAAGGTAGCATAGAAAGTACTAATATTCAAGGAAGAAATGGGAGAATTGGTGCGGTGACAAAAGAAAGTTTGGAAATTTAGATGTCCTTCAAAATCTCGTATCTTCATGATTTTTCTCTTGAATAAAAAAACACTTCATTGGGATATATTGCAGAAAAGGAATAAATATGATCTTGGGATATTCCCTTTGGTAAGTGAAGAATCAAACAATCACCTCATAATGTCCTATGCATATTCAATGTGAGTCTTGAAAGAAGTGGAGGGCATTACTATTTTGAACGATTGGAGAGGTTCTACTGTTGAGGAAGGAATAAATAACTACTGCGAAAATGTGATGTGAAGATATTTAAAGCATTGCCATTGCAATGAATGCTAGTCTTTTTTATGACATAGTTATTCCACCAATTTAGTGTGTTAGTTAGAGAATAAGTATTTTCAATAGCTTCTCCCAATTGAAGAAGGATAAAATTGTGATGGAGAATATTGATAATTCTAGAGCTTGGGATTTCTTTGATGGTGCCTCTCAAGGGGACCCATAGATGTTTGAGCATGAGGAGTTATTATCTTGAAGGATTCACACTATATACAATTTGAAGTTGGATTGGGATAAGGTTCCAATAAATATGCAAAATTGATGGCATTAAATATGACTCTTTCTTTGGTAGTATAAAAAGGTGTTAGAACATTACAATTTTTTGGGGTTTCCCTTCTCGTGATAAAGCACATGAAGTGGAAATACGTAGTGATGATCTTCATGATGTAGCCTTTAATATATGGGATCAATGGCATAATTCTTGTTTTTAATAATATTTCTTTACAACATGTTCACAAGGAAAGAAATGTAGTTGTTGATGGATTTTTAAAGCTTGAAGTACACCTAGCACATGGTCACTAGATTATATAGGAAGAAGAAAATGGACATTCTTCTGAATATCTCCATCCTCCTTTCTTTTATGTTGTATCAAAAGGGTACCAAGCTAGGGGTATATGATATCTTTCAAAAATTTATTCTATGTTGGAATTTTATTGGAGACATAGTTGGTGTTGTATAATGGGATATTTTTTTTTTGAAAAGAACTTATTATAGAGATTGTGAAAAAAAAATCGCACAAGTTGCACATCCTCTCTTTATTGGGATTCAATTCTGTGATGCATATTTGGTTGGATATTTTAAACTATGTATTGGGGTAGATATACTATGGAAATTGATGATGATATCTTTTACATCCTTATAAGGAATCAACAATGTTGTAAAACATTTACTGAATGTAATTTTGTTTTTTGGAATAAAATTATGATCTTTCTTATGTGAATAAAAAACAAAACAAAACAAAAATCATAATTACTCTAACTAGTTGGAATATGATTTCTATTTTGAAAAAAAAAATCTTAAATTTTGTAAAGCATGCTTCCATGAAAACAAATAAACATTCATAGCATAGGAAAAGGTCCAAATGGCATGGTACTAATAATAACCTTAGTGATTACATTTTTATCATCAAAATTGTATTCATATTAATGTTAAGTTTTTAAATGGTCAAAATTAATCACGAGTCACAATTCCCATATCAATGAGTTAGTGTGAAGATAGGCATAGGAATGATATTATGATTGTTGTGGTGGTTCAAATTAATGGAGGGAAATGTTATAAATGTAAACCCCCTTGGTTGTTTTGCAATAAAAATATGCATTCTATGATTATTTCCTTGGTTTCATTCATTATATTTTATTCATTCACAAATTTTACTATCCTTAGACAAAAAAAAATTATATGACAACAAGCAATCATTGAATTTCTCCCACTTATGCACTTTCATTGAATCTATTGGACCTTAAAGCCCCAGTTTCCAAGTTATATCCTTATTCACATCCACAACATTTAAAAGAACAATGATGATCCCAATACATTTGCATACACACAACCTCAATTCCACCATCTAAATAATATCACATTGTGTAATGTGATATATGCCCACAACATGATTAGATTGAGTTATACCTTTTTATTTTCTTGGATTATACTAGCATATGTTCTTTGTTTCACATATGTTCTTTGTTTAGTAACAATAATGGTCTCATATCCAATGTTTACATAGTTGTACTTCTACTCAATCATTCTATTTTTTTAATTTCACTATCATTAGGGCCCATTAATTATAAGTATTCTTAGTATCACAATTGATTCAAGTCTAAAAGTTGTTAGTACATTTCATAGTTATCAAAGTCTTGTTATTAACTATCCCAAACCAATTTGGATTTTTTTTTCTTCCAAATTTCAAATTAATGTCTTAATTACTTGAGAGTTGTAACCATCTTAATAATGAAATTGCATTCCTTATTTTCAAAACCAATTATTTTTGTGAAATCCCACTCTCTCTATCACTAATATTGACAAGTGGATGTGGGGTTGAGTATCATTACCATCAAATGCACTTAATATTAGAGGTTACTTATCATCTAAATTAGATTATAACCTTACACATTATGTTTGTTAGGATATTTATTGCTTTCAATTATATTTCTACCAAGTTGGTTTTTTATTTTCCATGTTCAATCATTAAGAATAGTTTTCTATCTCAAGCCATTTTGATCAATTTAAATAAATTTAAACAAGCCTGAGTAAAAATATTCATCTCCATAAGTCATCAAATTTTCAGATTTCTCTACTCAATACCACCATTAATGATCTATATCAAAACTAGGTTACCAAAGTTCAAAATTACTGCCTAGGAAGCCACTCTCCAGTGATTTTTTGTCTTCCAAATGGAGGCATTAAGAATACAAGTGGACATGTGGCTCATTTTCTCTTCTCTTCATTGATGACTATGAACTCCCATGGCCATCACAAAGAGCATGTGAGACCCTAATTTGATTGTTTGTAGGGAAGATTCAATAAAGAGCATGTCATCCCCCATCGATTTCCTTTCTCTCCCAATGTTGTCATTTATTTCCCTATATCTTTATTTAAGACAAACCGTGATTTCATGAATAAGCGATGCCAGAGGCAGTAATAATGATCTCTCCACCAAAAGAAATCAACAACCACACACACTTCAACCTCGTGACCTTATTGAAGCGAACGTTCTGGGAAAGATAACACACAAACACAAACACCATCATGTCAAATGAAGAACCAAATAGAAAATTGTGCATATTTTTCACACATCCAATTCTTTAGGGTTGCTCAATACTCAATTACAATGGAATGGGTGCCTTATGAGATTTCTTTATAAAACATTGTACTTTGAGAGCAAAAAACTGATAAGGTTGTTGGTTCTTTATAGACATCAAATGTCAATATACCATTTATATGTGCCACTCAAGTTGAAGAAGACAAACTCAACTTTGCCATTCTTGGAGATAACTGCCTAGTTTATATTCAGGCTAGACCTTAGAGTTATTGTATCATCGACAACTCTTAGAATGGTTGTAGAAAAACCACAAAATACCAATGCAAATAACATAAGAATTTTATCACTACTACAATATAGGGTTGTAGTGTTGCGTTGCAGTGTAATTTTCTAGTAAAAAATCAAGTTTCCATGACACAAAACTCGATGCAATGAGGTATGTCATATTTTGTGTCAAAGTTGTATAAGAATCATGTCATTTTTATTGATGCATGCTTCTTCAAGCATAATTTTAGCATCGATATGTTATTTGCACTTCATTTTTGTATCTAATTTACATCATTTTTTTGTCGAAAATTATTAGAAAAACAAGTTGTCAATATCATATTTGCATCTTTTTTGTAACAAAAACAGGTTTTTTGTGCCTCTGTGGTAGTCGTGCATCTTATTAGGGTTGTGATAAATATTATTAATGTCGATCAAGTAATGGAGTTTAGATTAGTAGTGTTGTATTAGCATTGGAATACATATCTTTTTGCATCAAGTTTACATCTTACGAGTGTCATACTACTTTATTTTTACATAATTTTAACTTTTTTTGCGACATAAAAATATTTTTGCATCATATTAACATCATAGTGACGTCGTTTTAGCGTCAATTATATTAATAATGATTGTGTTATTTAATTTAATTGTTACTAATTATTTAGTTGTATTTAATTAATATATTGTCAGTTTAATTATTATTAAGTATTTGATTATTTTTATTAATTTAATTATTATTGATTATTGATTATTGTTATTAATTGCATTATTATAAGTTTATTATTTTTTTGTAATTATTACTTTTATAATATTTAATTATTGATCAAATTTATGACAAGTATAAGTCTATTGCATAGCGTAGTAATCCTAATAGCAAAAATCATGTATATATAAATGCACTGCCCCACTAACATTTAGTCGATTTCACACCATGAGTAGAGAAAAAAAACCATGTATCCATAAACACAATTATGAAATTTCACCACACTAACATTCAATCAATTTCATATCATGGAAATGAAAAACCATGTATATATAAATGTGATTATGAGATTTTAAATTAAATTGTATAAGAACTATGTAATTATTTCTGATTGTAAACAAATGGTACACTGCCACGCGAAAGAATTGTCAACTTTGTATACAAAATTGAATGAAAAATATGTACATGTATGAGGAAAAGAAATGAATTTGACATCGGAAGGTGATTGAATTGTTGTCAATGCCCTCTTCATCTTTTGAACCCTCCTCATCCTCACCCTAGAAAAGCATATAAAACAACATGAGTTTGATCAAACAAAAAAAATGTGGACATTTAAATATATAATAAAAAAACACACCCAAATGGGGTGTCATCACAAGCTATCATTATCCATGGTCCACACGCATCAATAGGCATAGGAGTTGCTCCACCTAGTGAATGAATGGACATTCAAAGTTATGGTTAAACATTTTTGGATGTGGGAGAAATGATGCCTTTGTAATGGGGTAGTCCTCTCCCATGAAACACAATTGTCACCCCCCTATGCATTACTTATGACGACTAGTTCTGCAATGAAGGATTGTGGTTGCAGTGACATTGGAGATCAATTTTGGAATCCTAACTCAATTTGGATGGTAGTGAGGTTCTTTGTGTCTTGTCTTAGTCTGGATGGTGGTGAGGTTTTTAGATAGTACGATAGTCTGATATCATTATTGGACTGAGTATTCTTGTCTTGGCATCACTATTGAACAAGCATGGTTGCATCTTGTTATCATGGGAATCCTCACATGTAGATTTTGAAGGAAAACAAGGACGAGGAAGCCAACCCCAACCAAAATAAGATGGCTTTAGTGATGCATGTTGTTAACGTTTATCACCTTGTATTCTCAACTAAGGTCTATGGCAATGTTCCAAAAATTTAGGACAAAGTTCAACAAGATTATGGACAAATCCACAACTTGCTAGTTGATATGGAGGTCAACCCTAATCGGCTCCCTAATCCAAGTCATACTACAATTAGGGAATCCAAATATACTCGAATTTTGGAACTATATTGGCAGTTGAAAGGTATGGTGGTGTATTCTTTAGAAGCTAAGGAGCATCAAACACATAACATCTTGCAAAGTATAGCTTAAATGGAAGCTCACTTGGATAGGAAACTTGATGGAAGCGTGAATTATTAATAATTTGGAATTGATGCAAAAGCATTGGGATCATGCATTTTCCGCCATTGGTGGCTTCAGAGCCAAGGAGGAACTAGACATCCACGAGGATAAGAAGGTTGATCGTCGGGTATGTATGTCAAATAGAAGGGTCATTAAGAAGGTTGATAGCGAGGTATGTATGTTGGAGAGAAGGGTCATTAAGAGGGTTGAACATGAGGTATGTATGTTGGAGAGAAGGACCATTAAGAAGCTTGATCGTGTAGTATGTATGTTGGAGAGAAGGGCCATTAATCTTGATAAAGATATAATGATAACACAAACATAAAGAAACCAAGATTGCATTCATAGTGAGATAGGAAAATTTTCTTATAAAGGTGTTGTGGTTGCAACAACCCCCCTTTACTTTCTCTTTTACAAGAAAAAAAAAGGCCCCCCCTACTAAAATTTCAATTCTATTGTTTAATCGTCTATTGCTTGAGCCTAATGCTATCACTTTGCCTACATTGAGGGAGTTGAGGGTTTTATCTTTATGGATGATTGTCTTGGATGGGTGTTGGTTATTCATTTTCATCTGACGATTTCAAATGTCTTCATATTGCTTCTTGACCTATGATGTTTTTGTTGACATTTATATGATGGAATTGATGTGTCATTTTTTGACCTTTTACTGATTTAGAAGTGCCTAGTAATCTTATGTGACTGCATGGTTTGATGTTCTATTTCATGTCTTGATTGAATAACTCAAACTTCTCATCTTATTGTTGCCATGTTTGAGCTTCATGTTTACATATTTATGCTTTCGCATGAAGATTCTACTAATCCATTTCAAACTCTAAGTCTGAATCGCGTAATTGATGATCTGTCTTTTGAGTTGAGACTTGGCACATGTAGTTTCAGGACACTCATCTACAAACACCTTGTTATCGTTGAATAAAATTAGAACTCTATTATAAATCAGTTTCAAGGTCGGGAATGTATTTTTTATTGTATTGGCAAGTCTTCCTTTGATTGTATGGCTGATCTCATTATGTTGTTTTGCAGGAGCAAGTTCGCAGGGCCACTTTGTTCCCATGACCGCTCTAGCCTTCAGAGGCCCGTGGAGAATCTCTTGACTCTCATCCACAACCTTGACCTTGATTCTTTCCAGGATTCTCCTTGTCTGGAAGCAAATTACCTTCACTTGCAGTTGTCCTGAGGTCCGAAGCCCCCTAGGTTGTTGGACCCACCTTTCCTGCGAGCCTATCCTTGAGCCTCTTTCGATTGATCTCTACCAGATTCTTCATTTGGTCTTCCCTCTCTCCAAAAACCTGGGCCCAAGTTATATTGAGATTCCCCCTTCTTATATTATCATATTTTCTCGGACCAAATCTCATAGTTGGTTTTTGATCATCCAAAGCTTTCCAATGATTGTAACCATACTTAAATCTGAGTTCTGGATCAAAAGTTATGGCTTCCCAAAGTTTCCTAAGCCATAACTCACATTTTCCACCTCAATGCCACGTGGATTCCACATGGTTCGCTCTCGCTTGTTCCATTCGACTTGGCGCTAATGCATGATGTTGATGTGGCATCCACCACTTGCCCTGATTGTCATCGAGATTTATCCTGACTCTTCTTCCCAGCCTTCCAATCACATACTCCGACAACGTCGTCAGAGCTTCATTGTCTTTGGCATTCACACTCTTCATTGTCAGAGTCCTTCTCCATCATAGTACATCTACTCCTGATATCACAAACCACTCCGATGAACCTCCCCCGATGAACAGTTGGGATTTCATTCCACTCACTACTCGATTGACGACCTTCATTCATTCTCGTAGTTGATGGCCTTACAGCTATAGTACCCATGATACAAAGATTTATGTTTGTTTCTTTGTTATCGAATGTTCCTTCATTTCCTTAGATAGAATCCTTGTCTTCATCTTTCACATAGCAATGTTATTTGCAGTTGAATTCTGTGGCGAATTACACAAGCTCTTTTGAAGCTAAACCCCTTTTCCCTCCAAGCAACCAACACCAGAAACATGGGCTTATTACTTTGAAAAGATTTGCAATATTGAACCTCGAGCAGGTTACGAGAGTAAAACTCTTCTGAGTCATCGATCTATTCCCTAAGTGGACAATCAGTTATTTTTGTGCTACAATATTCAGGTTGCAAGTTGGATGGTCGGAGTCAACACTCTGAATGGTCTCCTTTAGACTCTGAACAATTTTTAATCGTGATCGTTGATCGTCATTGAAAGGATGATACAGATCTATCATATGCAAAACAAAGCTATAGGGATATATTCTTTGATACCCCTTGTCGATACCATGAAACTCCACATATGCAAAACAAAGCTATAGGGATATATTCTTTGATACCCCTTGTCGATACCATGAAACTCCACAAGACTTCTGTACGTTGAATAATCAACGCTAAATGCATGTCATCACCCCTTTTTTAGGCTTTAACATTTGACACATAAATCAAAGAAGGAATATTCTTAGATTCTTTTATTTAATCTCTTTTCACTAGCGTGTTGGAGCAGTTTGCGAAACGACTCCTATGATGGATGATGCAGATTTATTTAGATCCATTGAACGACTATATCTCACTCTCAGAGTTAATACGTTGGGATCGGAATTGAACTAGAGATAAGAAGACTCTGATGTGAAGCTACGAACACACACTACACTATTTTTGGGGTTTGATGGACAATTGATCAAAACCGTTGATCTGGTGGTATTTCTATTTTGCAGGTTCAAGAATCAATGGTCCAAATTAACCCATGGGCCTGGTTAATGGTTGTCGAGTGGATTTTTAAATGACCATAACTTTTGCTATGAGGGTCAGAATGAGGCTAGTGATACCTCGTTGGAAAGGTATCTGGTGGAGAAACATAGTGGTACATGTCTCCATGCCAAACAACTAAAATAAGACATAATAAAATGTAGAAAACATACAACCACGGATTTGGGGGGAAGAATGACCATACCAACTTCAAGTAGTCATATCCAGGGCTACAAGTAACGAAATCAGGCCCGAGATAGCTCGATAGAAATCTAGAGGAGAGAAGAACAATATTGTATTATAAACGTTGGCATTCTGAAAAAGAAAATCCTCTGAAAATACAGAACACAAAGCAGACCCGAATTTAATAAGAAATTAGGTGGTTCATGTTCAAACAGTCACATTTAAAGCCACAAGAGCCGAAATTACATCTGCAAGAACACAATGAAAGATTGAGATGAAGGAGAATAATTTGGGATGATCTTAGTCAACAAAGAAACACCCATAAACTGTTCGAATAACAGAAGAAGACAAAATCTTAGAATCAATTATTCTTAATGAATATTAATTTGTAAATTGCTTTAGGGCAAAATAACCACCTAGGAGTCCTTTCAGATTCTCTTTGTAATGCCAACACATTTATTTTCAAAATTCGAAAAAAAAAAACTAAAGGAAAATCAAATGAAGAGGCCAGAGAACAGAAGAGTCTCTCTCTTGTATTATAAAAAAGAATTCATCGGATAGATTGTAGAATTTTTCCCTTTGTAACAAAAGATGGTACTATTATCTATGAGTATTAAAGAGCAAGAGGCATTTTGAAGTCATAATTGTTTGCAAATGCTTATGGGACTATTCTACACTTGTATTTGTGGTTTAATTTTTATAGGTATTGATCATGTGACCTATTTATGTGTTTAGTATCTAGAATCCTTATGTTGTGGTTTCTTATGAGTGTAGGAATGATGTTACAGATTTCCTTTTCAACTATTTGAGAAGATTTATGCAATATTATTGTCCTAACATGTCTGGGTTGTTATGAACTATCTATGTTGTCTAGATATTACCTTTTACTATACTCATTCTTCTAGTTTTTCTCCCGGGATAGATTAAAATTAGTTAGATTAGATTAGTTTTTTTTAGTTATATTAGCCTTAGGATTAATTAGAACTCTCTTGGGGTACAATTCATTGTTTTCCCCCTTTTCTTTTTTTAATTCTGAGCGACAACCAGATCCATATACTCGCAGGAAACACTACACCAAACAAGAGTAGGTCTGATTGGGACCTTCCATCGAGCGTTCTCCCCACCTGCTTGACAGGCCATTTAGACTCGTCAACAAAAGGGTTACAATCTAATGCAAGGATTTTCCAAGGGTCATAAATTTTGACTCGATTATCTGTTTGGGATGAAATTTTGCAGGGAGTTGTGTCTCAAAGAGTTCATTGTCGCAATAATCTAATCATTTATATCGAACATCATTTTGACACTTTTCTGGGGCCAAATTCCTTCATATAAGGCCTCAAATTGGGGTTTTAGTGTTTTTATGGGAATTTTTAAATTTTAAATTATCGATTATCTCTTAGTTTATGAATTTAATTAGAAAAGCGAGTTGAAAAATAATATCACTCTAGTTATCTCTTAGTTATTGGTTTGTTTTAGAGTCATGCGAGAATTTCCTAAAATTAGTTATTTTTTTTTAAATTAATTGTTTTCGAAAATCTCAGATAGTAGTTATAAGGGGTTGAAATTCCATTGTAATAGTTAGGATGGAGAAGGAAGAAAAGAGAGTTATTTTCCATTCTCATGTGTTTGCATGGTTTTTAGATCTTGTGAATGAATCTCAGTTTATTGGCTACATCATCCTAGACCCTCGATTCTTGGGTCATTTTTGGAGGACTTTATGGAAGAAAATGGGGACTAAATTACAGTTCAGTAGTGCCTATCAACCCCAAACAAATGGGAAAACCAAGATAGTAAGTCGGAGTTTGGGAAACCTATTATGGAGCAATGTTGGGGAGAAGCCCAAGAAGTGGGATTTGCCTTTACCTCAAGTAGAATTTGACTACAATAGTTCAATGAATATATCTAGAGGTAAATCTCCATTTCAAGTTGTTTACGATAGAAATCCTATGGGTGTCCTAGATTTGGTGAAACTACCACTTGGGGATGGGATCAATGATGATGGGTAAGCATTTGCATAACACATTCAACAGTTACAGCAACTGGTGAGACAAAACTACAGGTCGGTAATGAACATTTTTTTTTTATAAAAGATGCTCACCGACGATACCAGGTATTCAATGAAGGTGATTTGGTGATGGTTTATTTATGGAAAGAGTGGTTTCCTATACAAACCTACCACAAACTGAAGTATAAGAAAATTGGTCCTTGCAAGATTCTTAAGAAAATCAACGGCAATGCTTATAAGGTCTATTTACTAGCTAATCTCGATATCTCCCTTATGTTTAACGTTTTTGATTTGTATATCTTCCATGGGGACGATCTGGGTGATGACAGTGGGGGAGAGGTGATTTGACAATAGGCCATTCCAAGCAAGAAAAAAGGAAAATATTGCGCATATTTTAGATAAGAAGACCCGTCATACTCGACAAGGCCAATACAATCGATATCTAGTCCAATGGGAAGGCATAGCACCAACAAAGAGTACATGGATTACAAAGGGGGAGTTCTTGAACCTAGATCCCATTAAGTGGAAACAATTTCAAGACAGTAACTTGTAGGAGCTACGTTCTTTTCAACCAGAGGAGAATGATGCATGGATTTTCCAAGGGTCATAACTTTTGACTCGGTTATCCATGTCAGGAATTTTAATTGACCAAATCCCCTTTTGCGGATTGGTCAAACCCTAATTGTATTATGAAAATTAAGAAGTTGGCCCCCGAGCCTAATTAAAGTGGTTTTAACCACTAAGAAGACAAGTCGGCCCTGCCTAGTGAAGAGACACCTTTCCAACACCTGCCAACTAGTATAAATAATAGAAGCCAATGCCTCATTATCACACTCACTCATTCGCTCATCCAATGCACAAGTTTGGTAGTTGTAGTTGGGAGAAGAAGGAAGAGAGAGGTGCATTGCTCAGTGTTGGATATTCTCTATTGTTTTGGTTTATTGTCTTGGCATTTTATATTAAGGAAGTTTTTGTTGGGTTTTCTCCCCCATGAGAGTTTCCCAGGATAAATTTTGTGTATCTTGTGATTGTGTTTCTCTCAGTGATCCTACCTATGCTATTGTTATCTAGTAAATTGAAAAGAAACCTAATAATAGCTCAAAACTTTACATTGAATCATAGCTAAGATGAAGAGAGCACTTTTCACTAGATAAGAAAAAACGTCATTGTTGTCATACAAGAAAATTAGGGTTTTCTATTGAAGAGGAATTTTATCCTAAAACTCATCAAGGAAGTGCGCCCTAAACTGAACTCTTTGCCAACCTCGGTGCACTTTTTCAGTGGACAAAACTCCCAGAAAGTGAAACCCTAGTTTTCATTGGTACCAGAAAACCAGGAAACCAGAACCAGTACCAAAAGTACCAATCCAAAATTCCGCTGGCCCAGTTTGAAGGGGAAAAAATTGGATTTTCTGAAATTTGACTGCACCAAGCTACTCATCTCAGCCAAGCGCACCTCCTGGTAAGTTCATAATTAAGATAATTTTCAATTTTTGGTCATTTTCCTAGCTCTAGGTCAAGATGTCTGCAAGCACTAAGCTTGTTGACAAGATAGAAGGTGTGGAAAATTTTTGTACCTGGAAGTATAGGATTTCACTCATTCTTGAAGAGAATGACCTAGCTAGATTCATTAAATAAGATGTACCATAACCTACCAATGTTGTAACTAAAGAAAAACACCAAAAGGACACAATTAGGGCCAAAATAATCATTGCAGACTCTATTAAAGATCACTTGATTCCTCAACTGGCTTCAAAGAAAACTCCAAAAGAAATGGTTGATGCCCTAACCAGAATGCATGAAGGAAAGAACATGAACCGGAAGATGAATCTAAGAAATCAACTCAAAAGTACAATGATGCAGAAAGGAGAAACAGTTCAGGAATATTTCTCTAGAATATCACAATTCAAGGAACATCTATAAGCAATTGGCAATACTATAGATGAAGATGAACTCATAATGACAACCCTTAATGGTCTCACAAGACTTTGGGATTCATTCATCCAAACTATTTGTGCCAGAAAGGAGAAACTACACTTTGACAGTCTTTGGGAAGAATGTGTTCAAGAAGAAGCAAGAGTAGCCAACCGAGAAGCAATACTATCAAGAGATGACGATCAAGCCCTAGTTGCTCATACTAAAGGAGGAAGGAAGAGGTATTACTTCTAGAAATATACTCATAAACATAAGGAGTCTCACTCCCCAAACAAATTCATCCATAAAGAATCTCACCCTCCAAGGAGATTCCAAAAGTTTCTGAAAGGTCAAAGAAGAGAAAAATATTTATCATCCTACCAATGTTACCATTGTGACAATATGGGACATATTGCTAAAAATTGTCCATCTAGAAGAGTAGAATACAAGAATAGAAATAGAAGGCTCCATGCCCATACAGTTGAAGATGAAGAGCCACCCATGAAGATGATAAAAGAATAGATTGAAGACTATGTCTTAATCTCTACCCTCTCAGGATCAATGACACCTGGTGAGGACACTTGGCTCATAGATAGTGGTGCTTCCAAGCACATAAAAAGTCAAAGAGACATTATATCTTGCCTTACAAAAAAGAACTTTCCCCATAAAGTTACACTTGGAGATGATTACCAGTACCCTATAAAAGGAGTAGGAGAATCGAATTACAAACTTGATTCAGGGACCCCAATGAAGATGAAGGATCTACTATATGTACCATGTTTGACAAAGAACTTACTTTCTATTTCAGCTTTAGATAATAAAGGCTTCAGAGTTGCTTTCACAGATGAAAAAGTTCTTATGTGGCCCAAAGTAAAAACCATAGAAGAAGCAATTGTTATTGGACAAGAAGAAGGTGGCTTGTATAAGCTAAAAGGTCACTTAGAAGCATCCTTGACTCATTCCCTTGAGAATCCAAGTGAACTTTGGCATAGAAGACTAGCTCACATCAACTACAAGGCATTACCATATGTAAGCAAGGCAGTCATAGGCCTACCAGAATTCAAGGTTGATCATAAAGGTGTGTGTAACTGATGTGCACAAGCAAAGAACATCAAGAATCCTTTCCTGAAAAGCGACAATAAAGCAGAAGGAGTCATAGAGCTCATTCAGTCAGATGTATGTGGCCCAATGCCATCAAACTCCATCAGTGGGTATGTATACTATGTGTCTTTTATTAATTACTATTCTCGCAAAACCTGGGTTTACTTTTTGAAATCAAAGGATGAAGTG
>ML813663.1:29390-41589 GCA_009831015.1 Picea engelmannii
CATATCCAACTTCCTCCCAAAATTTAGGCTCCAAAACTACCCAATAACTCCCAAAAATGGAGAAAATTAACTAAAAATAGGCTTAATTACAATAAAAACCCAAAAAGTAGTTTAAAAACCCACTTTATAGTTATAATATGGGCACAACCCCCTTCAATGGCGCACGCCCCTTTACTCTCGGTCATATGGGGGTTTACATGACCACGGGCTGGGGCTTAGCCCCCAACCCTCTCCTTTATGCGCCATAATACCATACAATATATTTAATATTGTGGGTTTTATAACATAAGAAATAATGTGACGCATTGGTAAAGAACCATTTCTTAAGTTGTTGGGCTTGGTGGTGGTCATGGGTTCAAATCCCATGGACCCCAAAACAATTTTTGAAACATGCCACTTCAACTAATGACTGGGTGCCACGTGGCTGCCCATGACTGGGCCACGTGGCATCTCCCCATTTGACGGATTAATGCCACTTGTCAGCTATTGACTGGTCCAGTTGCCTGCCACATGTCTGCCTTGTCAATGAACCTGCACAATCACCATCAGCCAGAGAGTGCCACGTCATCTCCTGCACAATCAACATGCTGACATCAGCATTGACTTTTTGACCAGTTGACCTTTGACTTTTTACCTGTTTGGGCTTCCGATCAGAATGCGATAACTTTTGCATACGGAGCCCATTTGACAAAGTAAATATACCACCGGAATCGAGAAGACGAGACAAACGCAATGGTGTTGGTTTCGTCGGATTAAGAGCACTTTCATTTTTGAGCATTTTTCAAGCCCTGTCAGGCTTCTGGATCCGATTTCGGATCAAATATGCTCTCAATACATGAAAAATACACAAATCTACTAATAACCAGTACTAGAATAGTCAATTTCTCCTTGCATCTACTGAAAAACGATAAATCACCAATTGAAACTTCTAGATTTGTAAATCTATATAAAAATACATGTAAAAATCGATCCAATTTGGTCCAAAATTGTATGAATTATTACAAAATTAGAGAAATTGCACTAAAAACTATTAAATTTGGTCGTACATGTCCAAACTTATGTTCAAGAGCTCCTTGGCGATGTATGTATAGTTTTAGGGACTATTAGCAAAGTTCTGATAGTTGCAATTTCTATATCATACAATCATACATGTTCCATATGGAAAAATTTCCTTTTGATGGCTCGTTTTCGTACACGTTTGCAGTCCCTAGGTATTTACCTTGAGAATGTTGGGTTTTGATACCATATAACGGTAACATGAACACATGAAGAAAACCAAGATTTCATTCATAGTGAGAAAAGAAAAGCTTTCTTATAAAGGGCTACAAGTTAGTTAAGTCATTCCACTTTATGAATGTGGGGTAGACTAAGAAACACATTAAAGTGAAATAAATCATAAAATAACCTAAATTCAAAGTGAGTTTTTTAATGCAGATGTCCAGTATCTAATTGACCATTGTGTCTAATATCTAATTGACCAATATAATTAGACATTTACTTTAACAGAAGACACGAACCCATAATTACTTTCAATCTATCTCTAGTTTAATTATTGTTTCCAGACTTAACAGTCTAGAAAATCATGTTCTCTCATACTGGTTTCATTCAAGTTATATGCACTCTCTAATATCAAGCTTAGTATAACATAAGATTTTTATGTATAGCCAGGACACTTTTTTTTAAGACTAGCAAGAACATTAAGTGACTTAGTTCTCAAACTTTTGAGATTAATGTTATGGTGAGAGAAATCTTTTGGATTCATCGCATAAGATTTTTCGAATCAATGTTTCGAACCAAGCTACCATGGTCCATCATCAGGATGAATGAATGAAGAAAATCTTATCTAAGGAGTATTAATAGGGACCGATAAAGAATTAAAGCAAAAAATTAAAAAGGCCAACACTACAATCTAAATAGAACTATGATTTTAATAACGATGTATTAAGTTATATTATTTATTAATAAATAAAGGTTTTAAGAATTTTGTTAAAGATGAAAAAAAAATTAAGATATCCAAATGAATAATAAACAAGTATTGCATGGCAACATAATCCTTGCCATGTAAGGAACTATGTTGTCATGCAACATTCTTAGAAATTAAATAAGATAATAAAAATTAAAATTAAAAATTTGATACTTTACTATAAATGTTATTTACAATTATAATTAATTGATTTCAAATTTGAAATAAGTTTGAAAATGGCAGTGGCTATGTCCAATGTGATGGATTATATATTCAAAGTGCTAAAATGATATAGTTTGAAGCCTCAGCTTGAACAAACATAAAAATTAATTGTATGCACATAGTGTATACAATTGCAATATACGCTATGTGTATTGCTTTGGTTTTAATCAAAGTTTTGAGCAAAAAGCCTCTCAATTTAATATTCCAAGCAAAATTTAATTGCTATATACACTATGCATACAATTACAATAAACACTATGTGCATTACCTTTGGTTTTAATATTCCAAGCAAACTTTAATATTTGAAAGTGTTATTAGTCTCTCGAGCAACTATGATAGTGCCTATAATGAATCTCCATTACATAAATCTAGTTTGTTTTATTGGCAGGAAACCCTTATTTGAAAAGCAAGTATGCCCTATATGAAAGTGGATGGCTTCCATAAAATAAAACATAATATTTTTATCATGTCAATAATTTTTTGAAAATACTTAACACGATAAATGGAATTATTATGTATATGTTATTATCAACTCGTGTTTATAAGTATTTTCATGACAAAATTTACAATCAAAAGTCTAATATTATAAAAACAATCCATCTACACAACTCAAAATTTGTATACAATCAATCCACATAAATCTATTATATTGTTCTAATAATTTTTTATTAATTTTAAAAAGTATTATGTGTTTTTTTTTTTTTTTAATCGAAGAAAAAATGCGTAAATTTTATTTCAGGAAGAAAAAAAATCTACATTCTACATAAATACATGTAACCATGTATTTTGTATAATATCCTTCCTAGCCATGAGAGGGTGGAGAAGTTCAACAAAAGGAGCAAAGATAATTACATATTTCATTGTCTATTGTCGAGAGAACAGAAAGCCAAAAAGGCTCCCTTTAAATAATCTGCATTACAAGTTGTGACTGCATGAATTGATGATAACATAAGTGGTGCCTCTCATAAAAAAACATAGATGAGAATCTCATGAAAATTGTAGTCGAGGAACCCAATGTGTCAGCGAGAAAAGCTAAATCCGTGTACTCCACCAGCTGATAATAGGCCCAAAAATAAACCAAAGGGT
The DNA here is from genome assembly GCA_009831015.1 of Picea engelmannii. NCBI lineage: Eukaryota > Viridiplantae > Streptophyta > Pinopsida > Pinales > Pinaceae > Picea > Picea engelmannii. Next base: position 32,662 of record ML813663.1, read on the forward strand.
GCATAAGCAATGATCGTCGCAAGAGGATATTGGCAAAATGAAGACAACAACACAAAATACCTAATGAAACTTCAGGGGGCTTCAAGGTTGTGGACCGAGAGCATGGCTAGTCTCTCCCACTAAATCTATGAATGGATTGTCGTAATATTCAAAATGTGTGCCTTCCTTTACTTCTTTTATATGCCATTTCTAGAAATCCAGCTAAATACTTGCTTTAGAGAGCATATCGAATTCCATGTTTCTTTCCCTGTAGACATGTCGCACAAAGTAATCTTCATAAGAAGCCAGCATAATAAAAACTTCTTCAAGAATGGGAAGCAATATGATATTGTGACATATTTGTTTTTTAATAACCCAATTTATAACCACCATAGAGTCCCCAAAGATTTGGATGGAGCTTATTCCTTTACCCCCTACAAAATCCAGTAAGAGTTTGAGTGGCATAAGTTCTGCAAAGTTATTTGACCTCGATCCCAAGTACAATTTGAGGTTGAAAAAGTGAGAATCTAACATATGAAGGATTGCTTCTCCTCCACAAATTTGGCCATCATTTTCTGAGGCCCCATCAAAATAGGCCCACGGTCGGGAATGGTCCACCAATTCTTCTACTACTTGACAGATCCGGGTATGGTCTTTCCCTTGAGGGAAATGTGAGAGAATGCTTAAGCCTTGAGCAACTATAAGTTCTGCGAATGACGAGAGATCATTGAAAATAACAACATTTCTAGCAAGCCAGGCACCCCAATTCAAGATCAAAGGGAGGGATTTTATATTGTTATTTGATGGATTTGTAACCCAGTTTCTCCATGCCTCTTCAATGTTTTGGCCCGGCCAAACACAGGCTTGGCCTGGTGCTTGTGAGAAATCAGACCAAATTTGTTTGACAAAGAGGCACCATAAGAATAAATGTGGGACATATTCCTCATCAGCCTTACATAAAATGCACTAACCCGAGCCTTCCAGATTTATGAGCTTCATCCTGTCCCATGTGGGGATTTTGTTTTTGATCAAACATCACATGAAGATGCATGCTTTTAAAGACAATTTTACTTTCCACACCCCTTTCCACCACTAGGAGGGTTCCTATTGAAGGAGATTTATATAAATTTGTGTATAGCATGTTTTTGGAGTGTAGATGCCATGAGAGTTGTGTTTCCATACTAATTCATCCTCTCTTTCTATGATTATGATATGCCCTAATTTAAGAGCTCTTATGTAATCTATAAGTATTATATGTATAAATATATAAGATGTAAATTTGTATTAATTTTTTATTTAATTAAATATAATTAGCAACAATCATATTAAAAAGTCATGCGCATAATCTTTTTGTATTATGTTAATGTAAATACAACTTGTTCAAGCTTGTACCTGCCATGCAAGGACTATTGCATATATAATAAAAACAACTATTATAAACCTCACTTTAGTAACCACACATGCTTCCAATAAACATTACACGGGTCATCAGGGTTGATTCACCTTGCTCTGTGTAGCTTTGTTGTGAAACCCTGGGATGAACAATTATTGATCGTAAGAACGAATAATTTAGCACCGTTTTTTTCTTAAATTTAATTCAAAATAATTGAAGTAATAAATAAAGCCCACACTTATTCTTTTTTAAGAATCTCTTCATATAAAGTTCAAAATATGATTTAACCAAGAATTAAATAATAATATAAAAACTCCCAAAATATTGGTTCATACTACAACTAGAAAAAGCTTGAAATGCACGTTGGACAACAAAACCAAGCACGCGTCTTAACGCATGATTATGTGGCCTAGAGGTGGTAGTTCTTCCATGTGACCAATCCTCCAATGAAGCCTATGAAACATGCCAGTGATTTCCCGCAGGAGATGAGTTTGTGTTCTTTTCATCTCATTCAAAATAGATCTTTGGAGATTGTCGTGTAGGGGGGCATAGATGTATTCACCACATGCACTAATTCTTTAATATAGATTATTATTTCCGTGGATCGAGGGTTCCATTCATGTCCATTCCAATTGTCTTGCTATTCCCAAAAAAGGGAAGATAACAACAACAACAGACCACTCTTTCTATTCATCCATTTGTCGACATTGAGAGAGTGCATCACTTATGGAATACCAAAAAAAAGAGTTCTCACTAGACCAGAGCAAGGAAAACTCACGCTACCAGACGTCCCAAAATGGATAAACAAGAAGGAGGTTGCTAGCTTTGTAGTTTTGAGGACCCGATCACACCAGGTGAATTGATACAACCATATTCCTCAAAAGAGCCCAAATTGCAGACTTGTCAAATTGACAGAGATAGTCAAAGAGAGGTACCCAAATTCCAGGGTTGTTCTCATCAAATACAAATATTTGGAGATGGTGTTGAATAAATATCTAGCAGAACTCCCACAGGAACCAATTTCAAGAAGTTGGTATAACCTCTAAATCTCTTCATACCTTCGTGAAGAAAATTCATTCATCTTGTAATTCATTTTGCGATGATCCAAAACTTAATTCAACTTTTCCAAGGTATTATCAGATTTTATTTGTAATGTCCAACAAAATTTTCAACAGTGTTACAAGACTTGTGTTTCTACTTTTTTTCGTGCTCTCTCTCTTTGCATGGCTCTTCACTTTAACAATGGCGCCATTGCCTTGCTTTTTCTATGGAGAAAAGTTTGCAAATTAAGGGCTAAGGATTTCAGTTATGTTATGAGGTAGGCATGGAGAGAAAGAAAATGAGAGGAGAGCACGTATTAGTACCCGCAACATATACGCGCAAGAAGAAAAATGAAAACATATGGGGTGTTGTAACAATGTTATTTTACATTTTCTACCCCTAAAATCTACATTCCTTCTGCCAAAAAAGTATGAGGTATGCAACTAGTAAATGTCTAGGAATAAGGGTATTCTATATATTTTGGTGTGTTTTATTTATTATTGTGTCTAGGTTTTAGTGTTGCATGGGTTTATGTTTGTTAGTGCAATTGCTTATATATTTGGGAATGGAATATTTGTTAATTTTTTTATGGATATCGTAACTCCATACAAACAACATGTGAACATGTAGCTTGTCTTTGCATTTGTATATCAACAGATTGAATGATTTGATACCTTTAAACACAAATCCTTTAAGACCAATGAAATTCCTCCATTGCATCTTCTTTAAAAGTACATTTTCATACACCAATTTCATAATACTAAAAATTCACATCTTAATGTATGGTCTCTTCTTTGTTAGTTAATGATTTAAGAATATTTCTAGGGAACTCTATTTTAGGCTAGCGTTGATTAAAGGACTTACAAGAATGGTGTTGAATATTGCAATGTCTAGGTTGGCGGGCTGGAAAACGTTGCAGGTATTTGGAAGGTATGTCGCTCTCTCCATCACCTCCTTCTCTTCCTCTCTTATGAGCGCTTCGTGGTAGCAGCCACAACGTTGATTAGGTGGTGTATCTTCCTGAGAATCAAAATGCACTAAGAGGTCCCCCATCGATGAATCATACAATGAAGATTGATGGAGAATTTGTTGAATGGCATGGCATCAACATTGTGGAGACATTATTTGCAATTCCCCTCAACAACTCTCCTATGGCCGCTCTCTTCAACACTCCAAGTAGTACCGACAAGAAGACTAAGACTATTGTACAACATGTATATCTAAAGGTGGCAAGAACATGTGTGTTGCTTGCACCTTATCATACCAAGTGGAAGTGGAGGTAACTTGGATTGCACTCTCTACATGTCAGGATCAGATCGTCATTGTCATAATGTCAGGATCATATCGTCTAATACAACAGATGATCAAGCTATGTGGTGGATGATAAACCTTGAGATGTGCATTTTGTCAGGAGATGTGTGATGTGCACTATGAGGGCATTAAGTTCTTACTTAATGCATTCATTCCTTTATAGATTGCATTTAATGAAGAATGATTTATGTCAAAACTTCGTCGTCAACCTGGCAATAATGTTTCAATTCTTTGAACCAATAGAATTTCAAAAAAATATGTTTTTTTTTAATATTTAAAACATAAAATTTCAAACTCAGCTAAAAACTTAAGATAAAATGGTAGATGTTGGACAGTCAAACATAACTAATACAGGTCAAACTATGAACTTATCGCTATAATCCCACGAAAAAGACTAATAAATATTTTTAAGAAAATATAAATAAATAAAAGAAAAATTATATATATATAAGTAACAAATTATTAATATAAAGTACTGATAAAAATATATAAAGAATAAACTAAAAAGATAAAAAGAAAAAATATATATAATATTAGAGTTCATCTAAAAGTCATCACCAAACCTACATAAGAAAATAGTATATAATTAAGAATAAAGTTAATATATCAAATATAAATAACATAAGCAAGGGGAAACAAACTAGATAGGCAACTAAGAAAGAAACTTACAAATAAAGGAAGCGATAACAAAATATNAAAAAAAAAAAAAAAAAAAAACAGAACACAAGGGAGAAAGAAACGAGAGTAAAAACAAAAGAGATGGAATCTTAAATGAAAAGGGGAAATGAGAATAAATGAATGGTTACCTCGAAACAACCCCGGTGGATAATGTAGGAATCCTATTCCGGTGAAATTATAGAGGTTTGTGTTCTAAATGTATCATTGTCTCCTTTTTGAATGCAGTGTCTCCACTACACTATATAATTGTTTATACATAATGCAAGTAGTAAAACTTTATTTCATGGGTAGAGTAGTTATGCACTGCTTCAGTGAAGGTCTTAGAGTGAAAATCGACAAGGTGCCCAAGCTAGGTGAGGACAACTCCCATGAAGCAATCATATGCATCAAATTCTAACTCAAAGGGTTGAGATAGATTCGAAAGTTCCAAGACAAGTGCATTATATATCTTCTACTTCACTTGTTCAAAGGCTTGTTGTTGTGTCTCGTTCTAGTAGAATACATGTTTCTTCAAATTGCCTCTCAACAGTTGGTTGAGTGGCCATACTAGGCATGAGAAACCTAGAAAAAAATGCTTGTAGAAGTTCACCATACCCAATAAGCTATGCAACTGCAAGGTTATTTGGTTATTACCAATTCTATATGATCTTTGAACCACGTGAACTCCTTGGATGTCATGGAAAAATAACAATTAGACAAGTTTACCTACAAATAATTTGTTCGAATTGTTTATAATACCCTATTAACTTGTTGAGGGTGTTCATACCATGATTTGTAGAAGATCAAGATGTCATTAAGTTACACCACCATGAACTAATTCAATAAGGGTTTGACAACCTCATTCATTAGTCTCATAAATGTCGTTGGGGTATTGTAATATCAAAAGGCATCAATAAGCATTGACACAATCCTTCTCTAGATTTGAATGATTTCTTTCAAACATTTTCAAGGTGTATTGGAACCTGATTATATGATATCTTTAGATCAATTTTAGTGAAGTACTAGGCAATGTTAAGATAATACAAGAGGTCATCAATATGAGGTAATGGATATCAATTCTTCATTGTTATCTTGTTCAAAACTCTATAGTCTATGTGAGTATTCCACGTAACATCTTTCTTTGGCACTAAGACTATAGGACTAATGCAAGGGAAAGAACTAGTTCTAATATTTCCAGCATCCACAAGCTCTTGTATCTGAGGGTGAATTTCATCATTCTCCCATAAATATTTGTGATAAACTGACAATTTTGCAAATATGATCTTGGAATGAGGTCTATTCTATGTTGTAAGGAACAATGCACTAGTACTTTTTTTGGGTCTTGAAATAGGTCACTATATTACTTCAGGGATAAGTTATCATTGTTGTTGTACCAATAAGAGACATCTAACAATGGAACTTGGTTTCCTTATTAGTTTTACTGTAAGGAGATTAAACCTCTAAAGATGGGCAATTATTTTTCTAGCTTGCTTGGCTAAGATAAGTTGCATCATCTGGAATGGTGAGGATTCTAGGACAATGTAAATACCACATGTGACTTGTACATGCCACTTATGAGGATTGGACTCATACTTCCCATGTCAATCCCAGATGTAGGGTCATCCAAGGATGACATTAAACACTTCCAGTGGTGCAACATCATAGAAGAAGTCGACTTGAGATGGCTAGATAGAATATGGTGTGTTTGGCTTTTTCTTGACCATAAATTCCTTCCTTTTCCACATCCATTTGAGGTGATAGGCATGAGGATGGTCAACAACTTTTAGTTGTTGTATTCAGATGGCTTATGAATAGATGATGATTTTCTAGCTTCCATTATCGATGATCACATGCACAACTTGTCCTTTCACCTAAAACTTTATGTGAATAGTTTATGTCGCTCTTCCTTGTCTTCTGGTATTACAATAAGTCATAGTTCTAATTTCTTTGTCACGACAAAGGACTGCATAGTTGTGACAATATTAGGAATAACATTGAAGACTTGCAACAATGGTGTTGTGGCTAATGCAATGGTATTAACTAAAATACATGTTGGAGAATGATCCACTTTGATGTTACACAATGTTCATTCAATTGAGAAGATGTTTGATGATTATCACACTATGTTCTTGCAACATGCTTCCTTGAACTATTGGTCTTTGTCTTTGTCTGCAACAATTTTGGACTTGAACAATTTTTTGTTGTCTTGAATATTGTTATCTTGACTATTGGACTTATGAGATTACATATTGCGACCACTCTTAAATTTCTCTTCCAAATTTGTTGCAAACCCATAAAAATATCCCAATGTGTTGATATTTAGGAATTCCATTAATTTCTCCAAGTAATGGTGTAAGCCAACTTTAAATTATAGAATTCTAAAGCATTTAGTACTTTATCATTCACTCTAATTACTCTAATTGACATCCTATCATTCACTTTGATTGACATCCTATGGTAGTTTACAATGAAGTCCTCACTTTGATTGACATCCTATGGTAGTTTACAATGAAGTCAGAGGCATCATAGCCTAGGTTAAGGTGAAATTTTAACCACTATATGTATTCATCATCAAGGTGTAATTATCATAATTATCATCAAGGTATGTATTATGAAAATTAAAAATGTTAAAAATGTGTTGATGTTTAAAAATTCCATTTATTTATTCAAGTAATAATGTAAAGCCAACTTTAAATTATAAAATTTTAAAGCATTTAGTAATTCTATCATTCACTTTAATTGACATCCTATTATTCACTTTGATTGACATCTTCTGGTAGTTTACAATGAAGTCGAGCCATCATAGCCTAGGTTAAGGTGAAATCTTAATCACTATATGTATTCTTATAAGGTGTGTATTATGGGAATTAAAAATGTTAAAAATGTGGTAGTTTAATTGTTTTATGTTTTGGTTTTTTTATATATATTTTTTGTTTAATTTTGTTTAAAAATTTGATGATAAATTGTTGGATCTATTTATTTGAGTGACTAAATTTGTGCTACATAGGTTTTTCAACATGTTGAATCAATTTATTCATTCAAAAATGTAATTTAAACAACAAAAAATTGTAATTTCATCCAAATTCATTACGTCGAAAGGCGTACACCTATTGATCATTGACACATTTAATAGGTTTTTAGTGCTTAATCAGTTTTGTATGGACAAGATTAAATATTGATGGAATATTCTTAGTAGTCCCAATAAATCAATGGTTGTGATTTCAACCACTAACTTTCTCATTATTATAAAGACATCAGTTTACATGTTTATTTTTTTAATTTACTTAATCATATTTAAAATTTACTATAGTGGCTAGTTGATTGCCACGTATGAGTGATTAGAGTTTCATTTTAAAAACTGTCTTTTTATAAGCCGTCCTTTCTGCGTTTACCAGCCAAGAATTTGTGACTGTACTAATATAACCTAATTTTGACTAAAAACAACAAAACGTAGACTGTTTAAACAACACCATTAAAATTTAATCCTCGTGGATTCTTTCCTCTTCCCTTGCTCTGTGCTCTTCCCTTGACTCTGTGGTGAATGCCATGTTGAAGCTACAACAACCCATCCGGACTCTAAACAGGAGGAGAGCCGAACCTGCTCCTGCAATGGGGGAGTACAATAGATGTTCTTCAAGCGTGGATCTTGGGCGAGGTTATGGCACGGGATATGATAAAAAACCGTAGATGATGTCCTTGCTCTTGGTTCAACTCAAGCAATGGGAACTCGAACTGCACCCACATATAAGATTTGACAAACTAATAGTGAGAGTTACAGGTACGCATGGGACGGAGAAGCAATTTAATGGTACAGGGACACGTGAATTACAGGTAGGCATGGGACAGATGAGCAATTTAATGGTACAGGGACATGTGAATTACAGGTACGCATGGCACGGATGAACAATTTAATGGTACAGGGACGCGTGAGACCGAGGAGGACAAGTACCAGGCGTGATTAAAAAAAGGAGGCCGGGGAATTGGTTTCCAAGGAGAGAGAGGCTTTGATGGCGAGCAATATCCAGCCTGCTGCAGAGTCTTTAAGACTCTGCAGACTGGATGTCCGTGCAACCACTCTCGTGCGCTTCATACCTTGGCCATCCATGTTGCATCCGCACCCATTATTCACCATGAAGGATGGCCATCCGACCGCCACCAGCATGCCCATTTATTCCGATTGCCAAAATCTCCGGCGAATCCACCCAGTCTTCCCGTCAGCCCACCTCCAGTAAACGTCGTTAAGGCACGGCGTTAACCCCTCTCGTCAGGAATTTAATGGAGTTGGTGAATTCAAATTTTAAATTTAAAATCTAAATGGAGGGAATGGATACCCGCACCTATGATCATTTCTGCATATGTAATCCAGAACACACAAAGCAATGGTTTAAGAAGCTAGACATAACTAGTATTTTTTGGTATGTATGTAAGAAGCTAGACATAGACATAGACATCGAGAGTAGAGGACTTGTGAAAGCTTCAAATTGTTGAGATCTTTGGAGGCGATTGACGTTTCTTGGTGTAAGAAGCTCAAGAGCATACAAGGATTG
>ML813663.1:43609-56138 GCA_009831015.1 Picea engelmannii
AATATAATCAACTCATTTAAGACAAAAGGGATAGAACATTTAACACTTTTATTTGACCTCCATTCTCCATCTAAATATCATCATTCTCGAAATCAAGAGGCTCCCAATCATCATTGTTGTGATCAAGAGGGTTTTTGGCTTGATAAAAGTTGGGGGTTATATTAATGCGGGGTTAATGTATTAAGAGGTTATATTTGTACAAGTGTTAAAGGTTCTAAGGGGTATATTAACTACTATATCAGTGTATGATTAGGAATTATATTAGTATGGGGTTAAGGGATACAATTATTGTAGGTTGGATGTTATAATATGGATTAGGTTAGCTCAATCGGTTGAACCATCTTCTCAAGGCATGTTGTTTATGGGAAAGCCATAAGTCACAACTTCAAATTCAGTGAAGTCCCTTGGGGTTTCTAGTTGCTATTACGATTGTCGGTGCAGTAGTTCTCCATTTGGATATTATATGAAAGAAGGATGATCATATAAGGTTTTCCTCAAAAAAAAAAACATTATAGGGGTCCGGGTTATATTAATATGGGGTTAGGGAATAAGAGTTATATTAGAGAATGGGGGTTATATTAATATGAGGTTGGGGGCCTAGGGGTTAGGGTAAAGCGTAAGGGCGGGGGTTATATTGAAAATAAAGGTATATGTAGTATATTAGGGGTTATATTACTATGGAATTGGGGGATAAGGGTCATATTAGGCTTAATGATTAATCAAGTTATATTGGAGTTTTGAGTTAGGGGTTATATCAAGGGTAAGGGATAAGGGGTATGATGAAGGGATGTCGATTTAAGGTTATATTAGTACATATTAAGGGTTATATTAGTATGGGGATTAGAGGTTATATCGATATTGGGTTAAGGGTAATATTATTAAGGGTAAGGAGATAAAATTATATCATGGATCAAGGGTTATATTAGTATAGAGTTAGGGTTTAACTTAATATGGGGTTGCAAACTATATTAAGGTTGAAGGGATAAAGTTTATTAGGATTTAGGGGTCAAGGGTTATATTATTATGGGTTTAGGGGTTGCTCATAGATTTAGAGGTTAATTATATTGGTATGGGTTAGCAGTATGTTATTATAGGGTTAGGGTTATATTAGCAAGGGGTTATGGTTTATCTTACTGAGGAGTTTTGAGATAGGGGTATATTAAGAGCCAAGAGTTATATCCTTATGAAGTTAGGGATTAAATTAAGCTTGATATTTTAGTTGTATTGGGGTTTAGATGATATGCGTAAAGGGTGATATTAGAAGTTAGTGATTGGAGGTTATATCTGGAGTTAAGGCCTAAGGGCAATAATAATAGGGATTTAAGGTTGTGTAGGGTTATATGTTATATTAGTGGTTAATGGTTATTTTAGTATAAGGTTAGGCAATACATATTATATTAATGGTAAGAGGTTATATTAGGGATCAAGGATTGCATTAGTAAGGGCTAAGAATGGTGGATAATTGATGATGAGGGTTTATATTATGGGTTAAGGTTTAAGGGTTATATTGGTAAACATGTTACATTTGCAAAGGTTGTATTGACAAAGGTTATGGATTTTATTAGTGGTTATTTTCGTATGAAGTTAAGAGATACATGTTATATTAAGGGTAAGAGGATTTATTTAAGGGTTAAGAGTTATGTTAGTATGTGGTTCTATTAGGTTTATGGACTAGGGTGGTATTAGAGGTTATATTAGTGTGGGGTAGGGGGTTACGATAATAATGGGTTATATGTTACTTTAATACACGAACCAGAGTTGCATTAGTACAAGGTTAGGTGTCAAATCGGCATGAGGTTTAGAGGAAGGGGTTATATCTAGAGTTTTAAGGTTTAAGCTCTTATTAGAGTTCTTTGCATTTCAATAGACAGCAATAGCATAATATAGGATCATTGAAAATACACAATCACAAGAGACACATCATTTATTCTGGGAAACCCTCATGGGGGAGAAAACCCAACAATCCTTCCTTATTATAGATAGCCAATACAATGCCAAGAGATAAATCAAACAAATACAGAAAGTCCTCTTCCAAGAATGCGTCGCTCTCTTTCTCTCTCTTCTCCAACTGTAGCTCCGAAACTTGTTCCTCAATGAACAAGTGAGTGTATATCTAAATGAGGCGCTAGCCTCCTTATTTATACAACTCTGTGTGGAGGTGTCTCTTCACTGGCAGGGCCAACTTCTTCGTTTGGGTGGTTATAACCACCTTTAATATATTATGGGGCCTCTTTAATATATTATGGGGCCGACTTCTTATTCTACCTATTACAATTATGTTTTGACCAATCCGCAAAAGGGGATTTGGTCTTTTACAATAGCTAACATGATCAATCCACAATGGGGATTGATCTAATGAATAATACATCATTAATAATTAGAATGCACTTTGCAGTTACATTATTTCAACACTCCCCCTTAACAAGAAGGGTATTCTATAACAACATCAGGCGAGAGAGAGGACAACATCATCAACAACATCAGGTGGGTCAAAGGACAACATCATCAATATCATCTTGGAACACTGACTGGCGTATCTATAAATCATCGGAAGTTTTTCTCATCGGCAGCATCGTCATTCTCAAAGAAATGAAATCATCATTTGCATCAATATGGATTAGTATAAAACTAATACATCATTATCACAACACGAGGTTGGTCACATCATCACAGCACGAAGCTGGCTTATCATCACAGCACGAGGCTGGCACACTATACAACAAATAAGTTGGAATCACAATACTGGACTGGCTTTACGTCACAGCTATCAAGATGGAAGCACAATACTTGTCTTGCTTTTCGTCACAGCAATCAAGTTGAAAGAACAATACTCGTCTTGCTTTTCGTCATAACAATCAAGCTGGAAGCATGGTACTCGTCTTGCTTTTCGTCACAACTATAAAGTTGGAAGCACAATACTCATCTTGTTTTTCGTCACAGCAATCAAGCTGGAAGCATGGTACTCGTCTTGCTTTTCGTCACAGTTATAAAGCTGGAAGCAAGGTACTAGACTGGCTCTACATCATAGCAATTAAGTTGGAATCACAGTGCTAGACATATCTCAACACAACAACTAGACCTGCTTTACGTCACAACGGTTAGGCTGGAAGCACAGTACTAGGCATATCTCAACACAACAACTAGACTTGCTTTACGTCACAGTGGTTAAGCTAGAAGCATGGTACTAGGCACATCTCAACATAACAACTAGATTGGATTTATGTCACAAAGATGAGGCTGGAAGCGCAGTACTAGGCATATCTCAACACAACAACTAGACTAGCTTTACCTCACAGCGATGAGGCTGGAAGTGCAGTACTAGATATATCTCAACACAACACTACTCCCCCTTTCGAGGGAGGTCCTTTCGGACTATACCAAGCTTATCTCGAAAGTGCTCAAACTTTACACGAGATAGAGGCTTGGTCAACACATCAACAACCTGTTCATATGTGCTAACGTACTGGAGCTTTATGGATCCTCTCTGCACCCTGTCACGAATGTAATGATATCGGATCTCTATGTGCTTCAACTTTTCATGGAATACATGATTCTCTGTCATTTTTATGCAGCTCTGGTTGTCACATAGGATCGTGGTTGCTTCCATCTCTAGGTCAAATAGACCATTCAACAACTTTCAAAGCCATATAGCTTCGCAGCTGGCAGAACACACAACAATGTATTCTACTTCTACCGTATTGAGAGCAATGTTGGATTGCTTCCTACTCTGTCATGAGATCATGGTTGATCCCAAACTGAAACAGTATCCTGAAGTGCTCTTCCTGTCAGAGACACTTCCAGCCCAATCTGAATCAGTGTACCCACTCAATGTGAAATCATGATCTCCATCATAACTGAGACCACAATCTAATGTACCTTTAAGGTACCTCATCACATGTTTTGCAACAACTAGGTGAACATGTCTGGGTTGTACCAAAAACTGACTCAAAGTTTTCACAAAAAAACAAATATATGGTCTGGTGTTCGTTGGGTACATCATCGATCCAATGATCTGTCTATACAGCGTGGCATCAATAAATTCTGATGAAGTGTCGACCGATAGCTTCGGCTTCGTTTCCATGGGTGTAATCATGGACTTGCACTCTAACATGTCGAATCTCTTCAGGATTTCGACTGCATACTTCCCTTGGTTAGGGAAGATCCTCTCTGGACTCTACCATACCTCAAGACCTAAGAAATAATGCATTAGGCCAAGGTCTTTCATCTCAAATTCTGAAGCGAGCCTCTTCTTACATTCAGTGATGAGTTTTTCTTCTCCAGTTAAGAATAAGTCATCCACATACAACAATAATGCCATTGGCTCATCGTTCATAACCTTGAAGTAGAGGTTAGAATCTGTTTTACTCTTGGTAAATCCCAAGCTCGTCAGAAAACTATCTATCCTACCATACCAAGCTCTAGGAGCTTGCTTCAATCCGTATAGAGCCTTCTTCAGCTTGCAGATACGAGACTTCCCATCTTCAAATTCAAATCCTTAAGGTTGCTCTATATACACTTATTCTTCGATGACACCATTTAGGAAGGTTGTCTTTACATCCATCTGGTGTAACTTCCACTTCATCTCATCTGAAAGGGATATTATGGTGTTGATCGAAGTGTATCTGGCTACAGGAGTGAATGTCTCTTCATAGTCGATGCCTTCTTTTTTAGAAAATCCACGAGCAACAAATCTTAGTTTATGCTTCTCAATACTTCCATCAACAACATGTTTTATTTTGAAGAACCATTTGGAAGATACCACATCCTTGCTCTTCAGTCTGGGAACTATTTCCCATACATCATTCTTTATTATGGATTGGTATTCTTCTGCCATGACATTTTCCCATTCTTTCTTCTGAATGGCTTCTTCAAAGCAAGTAGGCTCTTTCTCTAGGAGATCACGCATCAAAGCCATATAATTGGAGAATGGCTTAGGTCTCTTCACTTGTCTCATGGTTCCTTTAGAAACACCATACTTCTCTCCATCTCGAATAAGCTCTCTTGCCCAAGCAAGCTTTCTTTTATGGGATATTGTCATCTGAGGAGGTTCTTGAAATTCTACTATGTCATGATCTTCTAGAATTTCCTCATCAGGGGAAGTTACGACTTCCCTCACTCGTTCAGTAGCTCTGGGAACCTCCCTCACTGATTCTGCACCTCTGGGGATTACGGGTTCCTCTTCATATACTTCTTCAAGTTGTCATCTTCTTGATTTCTTGAGCAATGCATCTTCATCAAAGGTCACATCCATGTTGATCTCACTGTGATGGTGACCTGGTATATAAATCCTAAAGGCCTTGGAGACCTCACAGTATCCCACAAATATTCCCTTCTTTCCCGAGGATTCCAGTTTGTTTCTCTTCTCTTTCGGAATATGTATAAATATTGGGCAACCAAATATTTTGAGATGGCTTACTTCTGGCTTCTTTCCGGTGAACATCTCTTCTGGGGTCCTGAACCCAAGTGCATTGTGGGACAATCAGTTTTGTACATATACGACTGTCATTACTGCTTTTGCTCATAAGTACATTGGAAGATCTTGATCATGGATCATGGTCTTCATAGCTTCCATTATCGTTATGTTCTTTCTTTCTGCTACACCGTTTTGTTGAGGATTATAGGGAGTGGTGAGCTCCCTCTTGATCCCAATATCTTTGCAGAAGTTCGCAAACTCTTTTGAGGTGTATTCTCCTCCATTATCTGACCTGAGTGTCTTGATATTTCTTTCAGAAAGATTCTCTATCAAGGCTTTGAATTCCTTGAATTTACCACTGATGGAGGATGATGGCATTGGGCCACACACATCTGAATGAATGAGTTCTAGGACTCCTTATGCTTTGTTGTCTCTCTTCGAAAAAGGGTTCTTGATGTTCTTCCCTTGTGCACATCCATTGCACACACTTTCATGGTCAACCTTGAGTTTTGGTAGACCTGTGAATGCTTTGCATACATATGGTAGCGCCTTGTAGTTGATGTGGGCTACTCTTCTATACCAAAGTTCACATGGATTCTTAATGGCGTGGGTCATGGCAGCTTATGAGTAACCCTTTAGCTTATGCAAGCCACCTTCTTCTTTTCCAATGATGATTGCTTCTTTTATGGTTTCTCCTTTAGTACGTTGCCTTATGCAACCTTCACTATAGCTTCCTCGGGGTTATTACCTGTGACCTGGAACAAGGTCAACAAAACAACACACAAGAATAATATCCTTTTGATATTATAAAGCAATAGCACGAACAATCATCACAGTAGCTCCTTTAGAGCTATCACTTGTAACTTGTCTGAAGCAAAGATTAAAGGTAAGGAGTACAATACGAAACGAGGTCAACACTCTCATAGTGTTGTGATCAAACATTCCTCCATGGCAACCTGGAACTAACGATTTCTCCTGGAACCTGGAGTCTTGTCCTTGAGAACGAGGGTGTTGCAATTTTCCTTCCAAGTCCCCTTCACTCAAGATGACAAGTGTTTTCTTCAACCTGTCTTTTGTACTAGGACAATATGCTCTCTTGACAGAAGGTTAGGTTAGAGAATAAACTCTGTGATCTCTACTTTAATCCATCTAATCATTTGATCATAGCTTCAACATGCAACACTGATCAAGATAATGGCATAACAAATAGATGCATATCAGAATAATCAAACCTGAGTTGCAGTATTCTTTTGAATGTGTTGGATCTTGAGATCCTTCTGGATCTATGGAAAGAGATCCCTTCTTTTGCAAATACTCTTTAATGTTTTAACCATTTAAACATATGTGAGTACATACCTCTAATAGCATTTGCAGGTAGTGGCAGCAACGGTAATCATTACCAATTCTTAAAAACTTCAAGGGTGACTGCAACTGGTACTACAACTGATACTTCAACTGGTACTGCAACTGCAATTTATACTGTAACTGGTTCTAAGACTGCAACTGCAACTGCAACTTAGGGTTTTATGAGGAAACCCTAATTTTTCAAACTTCAAATTTTGAAATTCCGGTCCAGGGGATAGATGCGTTGAGTTGAGGCGAGTAAGCTGGTGTAGTCAGATTTTTGAAAATCCAACTTTTACCCCCTCAAAATTGACCAGCGGATTTATGGACTGGTGCTTCTGGTACTTCTGGTACTCTAGTTTTCTGGTACTTTGTGAAAACCATGGTTTCACTTTTCGGGAGATCTAGCCACTGAAAAGTTGCGCTGAGGATGCCAAAGTGATCCTTGAGGAAGGGCCAATTTTCTAGATGGTTTTAGGGCTGAGATACTTCACCAACAAAAAGCCCTAATTTGCATGTATGACAACAGTGATGTTTTTCACTTTCTCTTGTGAAAGATGCTCTCTTCAGCTTAGCTCTGAAACCATATTAAGGTTTAATCTATTATTAGAGTTCTTTTCATTTCAATAGATAACAATAACATAAGATAGGATCACTAAAAAATACACAATCACAAGAGACACATCATTTATCCTGGGAAACCCTCATGGGAAAGAAAACCCAACAAAACTTCCTTATTATAGATAGCCAATACAATGCCAAGAGATAACTCAAACGAATACAAAAAGTCCTCTCCCAAGAATGCGCCTCTCTCTCTCTCTCTCTCCAACTGCAGCTCCGAAACTTGCTCCTCAATGAAGAAGTGAGTGTATATCTAAATTAGGCGCTAGCCTCCTTATTTATACAACTTTGTGTGGAGGTGTCTCTTCACTGGCAGGGCTGACTTCTTCGTCTGGGTGGTTATAACCACCTTTAATATATTATGGGGCCTCTTTAATATATTATGGGGCCAACTTCTTATTCTGCCTATTACAATTATGTTTTGACCAATCCGCAAAAAGGGATTTGGTGTTTTACAATAGCCGACATGATCAATCCACAATGGGGATTGATCTAATGAATAATACATCAATAATAATTAGAATACACTTTGCAGTTACATTATTTCAACAATTCCAACTCACTCATCTTGACAGTTTTTAGTTCAATGTGGTTCTCTATAATGGGGACATTTCTTTGTAATTGTGGGTTTTGCACTTATGGGGTTGTCCTAAATCCCTACACAACATCTAGGTGGATATTGGTGGTCACCCACCTATTCCAACTGGCTTATTTTGGAAGTTTTCATGTCAGTACATCTTTTTGTACTTCCAGGGCCGTTTTGGGGCTCTAAACAGTGTTTTCTTGGTTTTCCTCAGTCAAATTGTAAACGGAGTTAGAGATTGACGGTATAATATGTATTTCTCGAAAATACCTTTCTAATGGGATATCATGTGCCTAAAACAGAGATCGTATGCAAAACTTACGACCACGAGAAGTTAATGTACTAACTTACCCCAACGGGACCCACATGACTTTTGGTGCATCATCTCCTAGGGTTAGGTTTTTGGATGTCTAGGGTTTTGGCATTCGTATTTATCATAAAAAAGGCCTTCAAAGCATCATAGTAATCATCTTCTTGCGAATGAGTGTAGCCGTCACATCTCTTCTCAGAGATAAAGATGCCACCATTCTAACAAGTCTTGCACTCTGTATTTTTACAGTCTCTATACATTCCTTTCATTGATAGAAATCATGTATTGTTGTATCTCTCTGTTTCTGACATTTTTTATGAATAATTCGTTGTAATATCTCTGTTTTTCTTTCATTTCGTTCCAAAAATAATCTGAATCAGTGGTATCATAGCAAGCTGCTCTTGATCGTTTTTTAGTGCAAGTCCTCGACGAGGTCCAAGTATAGCAAGTTGGGTCTTTAGCTTGTCTCTCTTAAGGACAATTGCTCTCACATGCCCAATAAACCCTCTATGGTGATAGAAAAAAAAACGACAGAGCAAAATATTTTATTAACTTGTTGCTTGAGCAAGCTCTCGCGTGAGAGAGGGACAAAATGCTGGAGAATTTTTCCCACATCCTTCAACGCCTGTTGATAGCAACATGCACATCTTCATAAAGCGACCACTTTGGAGGAACCTCTCCCTGCAAGGTACAAGTTAATTTTGATATTCCAGTATTTGAAGGTCAGATAGATGTGAATGCCTTAGAAAAATGGTTGAATCTGCTAGAAGGTTATTTCTCTATTCACAATTTTTTCGACAGGGAAAAGAGCACATTCACACTCCTCGAGGCTCTCCCTAATGTCAAACATTGGTGGGAAACTCACTGGGAACAAAGTTCCACAGAGGAATCTGGAATATATGGGGTCGAGCCCACTTGAGGGTTTTTTGTGGATGTGGTCAAGGAACAATACTACCCTGTTGATAACTATGAAGACTAGTACATTAGATAGACCACACTGCGGCAAGAGAAGAGTCAAATAGTTTCATAGTTCACAAATATTTTCCATACCTTGTGCACCAAGCTAGGTATCAAAGACTCCAAGAGGCATCTGGTTCTAAAATACTGTGGGGCTATGCATAGGTACATCCAGACATAAATTGATTTCCCAAAAATCTCATCATTGGGAGATACCTATCGATATGTTGTCAAAATCGAGTAGAAATTTAGGCATCAGAACAAATGGAAGTTCGGGTCTACAAATCCGCAACAACCAAAGTATGGCAAAGATGACCCTAACCAATAACCTCCAGACAACCATTCCAATACACAGGACAAGAAGGGTAAGGGAAAGACGAATAATGACACTGGGAAGTGGTGCAACTTGCACAAAATCCCCTAGGACAACATCGATGAATGTCGCTCAAAATAGTCATTGGTGGTTGAGGTCAAAGACAAGGAGTTGAACCTTGATTCAGAATTTGATCCAGAAAATATTGAAAACAAACAGATCATTGACACAGACCCCATTGCTACTGTCGTGACCGCAACAATTCAACCAGAAGAATCAATAGATCTTGAAGAGGGGGAGCACCTCTTCCATTCATAGATGTGGGTAAAGGGGACCCTGTTGCATTTCATTTTTTATAACGACAGCCAAAAGAACCTCATCTCAGTTGAGATCATAAAACAATTGGGGTTGTCGACAATACCACACCCACAACCATACAACATCGGGTGGCTTCACTAGGGATGAAAGATTCGTGTTAGCCAACAATGTCGCATGTGCTATGGCATCCATCCCTTCAAGGATGAGGTAGTGTGTGATGTTTCCGTCTTGATGTCTGTGATGTTGTTTTGGACGAACCATATATGTGGAAACACCATGTTATTTATGAGTCTTGACCCTATAGTGTCATTATTACTTTGGGGGGTCAGCTCTACAGGACACTAGAGGTAATTTCGACTATTGTTCCACCAAAACAGTGCCGCAAGGTAATCTCTCATACTGCAAAATTCATCCTCTTCACAGTCTGTTCAAAGGATACACAAAATGCCACTACAACCATTGCAGTCTCAACACCTTCTATCCAGTAGAAGCAAATTACATAATATAAAACATATATTATTTCTTCACCTACAATGGTGCCTACACAATGCCCCGTGAAGCCCAGAGACAATGAGCTGGTGGAACAGATTCAACCCCACCAACAACAGGTTCGTGTTAGCCTTCTGCAGACCAAGCAACGCAACTTCTCCAACAAGGCATGCAACTCACCAAAATTCAGATTCAGAAAACACTTTCCCCTCTTCCTCGGGTACTCAACAAAATGGAGACCGTTGCTTCTTAAGGGGGGAGGATTGATCCGGGTGGATATTGGTGGCCACCCACCTATTCCAAATTCCAAATGGCTCATCTTGACAGTTTTTAGTTCATCGCATTTCTCTGTAATGGGGACATTTCTTTGTAATTGTGGGTTGTGCACTTACGGGGTTGTCCTAGAGCCCTACACAGCGTCCATGTAGATATTGGTGGTCGACCACCTATTCCAATTGGCTCATTTTGGAAGTTTTCATGTTAGTACATCTTTCTGTACTTCCAGGGTCATTTTGGGGCTCTAAACAGTCTTGTCTTGGCTTGCCACAGTCAAACTGTAGATGGAGTCAAAGTTTGACAGAATAATGTGTATTTCTCGAAAAGACCTTTCCAACGCGCTAACACGTGCCTAAAACGTAGAACGTATGCAAAAGTTACGACCCCATGAAGTTAGTGTACTAACTTACCCCAATGGGGCCCACATGAATTTTGGTGCTTCATCTCCTAGTGTTAGATTTTTGGATGTCTAGGGTTTTGGCATTCATATTTTTCATCAAAAGGCCTTCAGAGCCTCATTGTAATCATGTTATGGCGAATGAATGTAGCCATCACATCTCTTCTTAGAGATAAAGATGCCACCATTCTAGCGAGTCTTGCACTCTGTATTTTTACAGTCTCTGTACATTTATTTCATTAATAGAAATCATGTATCGTTGTATCTCTCTGTTTCTGGAAATTTTTATGAGTATTTCATTGTAATATCGTTGCTTTCATTTCATTCCGAAAATAATCTGGATCAAAGTGATACGTTGGCCCAAACCTAATTATAGATTGGCCAGACCAATATTTATAAGAGCGCCCAGTGCCTTATTTGGATACACACACTCACTAACCATCTTTGTAGTGTGCAAGTCTTGCAGGAGAAATTGTTGCAACTTGGGTGATGTCAATGAAGGTTTTGGTCTATCTCTTGGTATTTCTTGGTTAAGTGGTGTGCTACTCTTCCTAATGAAGGAGTAGAGGAGGATCTTTTGTTCAATCTTCGGTCTATCTATGTTGAGGAAGTTCTGTTGAGTTTTCTTCCCCATGGGGGTTTCACAGAATAATTTGTGTGTCTCTATTGTTTATGTGATTGTCTCTCTTTAAGTGATCTTATTTATGCAACTAATGTGCTAAATTATTGTATCAATAAATAAGTATTGTAATTGTTAGTTGTGTAAGTAAAACTTCAACAAAGTAGACTATAGAACCAAGGTCCCATGTAGAAATGAAAGCCATCATGATGAAGTATTCCAATAGCCATTGTAAACTGGGGTCCCATGTCCAAGTGCTCATGTGAAATCCACACAGAAGATATTGGAACCTAATAACCAGCTGAAAATGATGCTCCAAAGACCAACACTTGTCATGTGGATCCAAATAAAAAGATCCATCCACATAGTTGGAAAGGGTTGTAACTGAATCTAGAATGAATAATACCACTGTAGAATATGCAAGATAGACACTGGTAATCATAATTGGCTCCTGATATGTCACATTGATGTTATTTACAGAAGGTGGAGTAGAGTCATCAAATAAAGTATGAAAGTGGTTGTCATCCCATAAATGATCATATTTCATATACCAATCATCACAATCGACCTCAAAATCATACCAAACATATATTTCTTGATTATATGCATCCATGATGTCCTTCATAAGATATCTCTCTTGTATGCTAGCTAAGGACCTTTGAATATTGTGACAATTGTCCTTGACATCTTGTAGACCCTCTTGGAGATGGTGCTCAAAGACTTCAAACTTCCGTTTATTTTCCATGACAAGTCGAATACCCATTGGAAATACCACTTATAATATACCAAAAGAAAGATCTTAAAATTATCTATCCAATGGCGCTGATTTGGTAGCAATCTGAGCAATATGTAAAAAAATATGAGCTATGCAATCCCGCCACCGTCATGA
>ML813663.1:63056-75658 GCA_009831015.1 Picea engelmannii
GTTGTGAAACAGGGCGCTGGAAAAGGCCAAAAGAAAGGTGGGAAGAAAGAGTATGTATTTTGTGCTCGTCCGGAAAAGTGGAAACAGAAAAACATTTCATTTTAGAATGTGAGGCCCTCAAAGACAGCATGGAAAATTATGCAAGTATTCTGGCAGCTAATTCTTGGGATAATCTATTCAGCAAAGAGTTTGTTGAGAAGCTGGGAGCGATTATTGTAAAACTTCATAGGAAAAGGGCCGAATACAAAAGCCAGATGGAAAAACAATTTGTCCCATAGGCTATTTTTAGCCTCCTGGACGTTAAAAATACTTTCTTTCTTTGTTTTCTAGCAAATGAAAGCCCAAACAAAGGCTAGGGAAGCATTGGCGAGATGCAATAAAAGGTTCCCAATTGCAATCAAAGAGGAGGTAAAGCAAACATAAAATTAGTTCTTTTACTCCTGTGTGTTGATCATTAGGGCAGAAATATCTCTTCTTCTTTTTTTTAAATGAAATGGATTGTTGGTTATGTTTATGTCGATACATCTAGATCTCCGATATCCTGAATCATTCTCTTAATATTTAATTTGACAAATAATTTGGAAAAAATGTATTTTTTTTACGAATTAATATATGAATAGCTACATTTTTTTCATATATATAATGTAACTGACATTTTTATGGAAGCATTTTATATTATAGATTATTGATCTTAAGTTGTGGTGTCGAGATAATCTCTAAAATTAAAAGCATATCTTATAATTTGTTAATTTTGTATCCAAACAAACTTAAAACATAGCATTGGACATTTTCTAAAACATCGTGGGTTGAAATAATTTGTCATCTTTATGACACTAAGAGGGTTAAAGATGAAAAACACTTTCTCTTAGATTGTCCTATGTACACTCAAATTATATCACAATTTCAAAATATTTGTTACAATATTGACTTTCCTAAAATTTTCACTCTATCAAAAGTATGGTAATTTAGGAACTCTTCTCTTAAAGCTTTTTAAACACAAAAATATAATTCTAAAGAAACCTAACTAAATTTCTTACCTTTCTTAAGGTACAAGAAATCAAATGCGGTCTCAATGGACATTAACATCATCATCATCATCAATATTATTATTTTAGCCATCAAATTATGATATTATTTAAATTCTTTGTGATAAAAATTAACTCTAATTCAAATCACAATCCCCACACTAACTATCTTCTTAAAAACCACACTCAAATAAGCTAAGCAGGATGAGGATGGGGGAGATAACAGAGGAAAACATATTATTATTGTATGTTTTCCTATGTTATCTCCTCCCACCCTATATTTCCATATTTATATGTTTTCCTCTATTATCTTTCCCACTGCCACCCTCTCCACATGAGGTGTAGGGGAAAGTAACATAATAAATCATATTATTATTATATGTTTTCCTATGTTATCTCCCCCACCCCATATTATATCCCCACATAGGAATATAACAAAGAAAAACATATAATAATAATAATAATAATATGTTTTCCTATGTTATTTTCAGTTTTTTACTAGTTTTTCACTCATGATCCTTCCATATCCAAAATAAATTAAAATTAACAAACATGATTTTAATATAACCATAACTTGATTCAACATAAAGAAACACATAAACCTAGATGCTTATACATATAAGTATAAGTTGATTAAACATGGAGAAACACATAAACCTAAATGCTTAATAGGTAGAACAATATTTCAAACATATATCAATGTTTTTTTTTTTTTGTTAATTTGTGCGGGATCTGTTGGCTACGCGATTAACCTGTGGCTTGAGAAACCGCAACTCAGGGGCATTTAAGCTGTCAAAATCACTCGGGGATCGCACCCGGCCTGAGCCACACCAACCCTTAACATGGTTGGATTTTTTTGTCCCCGCAGGTTTCAAACCGGTGACTTTAACAACACGGAGTGGCTTAACAACACACTCTGTCACCGACTGTCCTACACCTCGGGGACAAACATATATCAATGTTAATGTGATGTCTAATGTCCACCTAATCCTCCCCAACGTACCACTACAAATAAAATGGCAACATTATTCAAAAGTATTTTAAATAATTATTAATTGTTTAATGTCCACCTAACCCTCCCAACATGCCACTAGAAACACTATTCAAAAGTATTTTAAGTGATTATTAATTGTTTGGTGAAGAGTTAATTTGTTCTTCAATTATAAGTTCAAGAAGTTTAAAAATTATAAGTTGAAGAAGTTTAAAATTTGTACTTTTAAGTGATTATTAATTGTTTAGTAAAGAGTTAATTTGTTCTTCAATTATAAGTCGAAGAAGTTTAAAATTTAAATATAAATGCATACTTACTCTATTCTTCTTATATATTTTTAAAAAATCACATTAATTGTTTTAAATGAAATTCATATAGAAAATAATGTGATCACTTTTTAATAAATTATAAATTCTTGTTTTTATTATTATTTATATTATAAATTAATTACATGAAAGATAGTATGTTGGATTTTTAATAAGTATATTAATATAAAAATAGTCTTGAGGATTTTGCAGGGTATGAGAAATGCGTGAGGAGCGAGAGGGCGAGTGGAGCACGACCTAAGCAGAGATCAACGCAGGGAGCAGCGAGCAGGGGTCCCCCAGCCATGGACGCTGGTGGGGGATCTGTCCCCACCTCTCCCCCTTTGTCAGAGATTGATGCCTTCAGGAAACTGGTGGCTGAGGCTTCCAAAAGACCATCGTCAGTAGCACAACAGAAGTTCGTCAAGAAACTGGAATGCATCCCAAGCGTAGAACTGCCATTAGAAGAAACCTGCAGGTCGACAATCAATCTGGCAGACAGAGGTCTTATCGGGCAATTTACCAGGCTCTGGCCCTCTCCCAAATCCATCGAAACCTGGGTACAGAGGAATTGGAGCCCGCTCATCTCAGAAGGGATAAAGAGTCACTTCGTAGGGAAAGGTTACTTTGTTTTCATCTTTGAAAACCCTGAAGATAAAAACCTCATTTTCAGAAATGGCCCATATTTCATGGGACCCCAGGGGCTATATCTGAACAAATGGACCCCGGATTTTGATCCAGCTCAGGATGTGCCATCTGTTGTTCCAGTGTGGGTTCACCTACCACATCTCCCTTTGCACCGCTGGAACCAAAAATCACTGCATGCAATCGGCAATAAGCTCGGAAGGTACATCGATCAAGCACCAAGGAAAGATCAATACTCATGCGCTCGGATCTACGTGGAGGTGGATCTGGAAGTGGGATTACCAGAGGCAATCAAACTTACAGTGGAAGATTGGACGCATATCCAGGAGCTAGACTATGAACAGTTACCTTTCAAATGCCGACACTGCCATGGATATGGTCACTTCGCAAGGCACTACAAAAAAAAGAATGCAGAGGAGAGTGAGAATGCGAAAACAAACCAGTGGATCACAGTCCAGAAAATAGGGACAACAAGATCTAGAAACAAAGGAACAACGAAGAGTGACAACCCTGGGAAACTGGAGCAAGAGAAACCTGACAGGGACCCCAAACCCACGCCGCAATCAGCAATGCAAGCAGAAAAGCTCAATAAGGAAACAAAAGAACCAGATATAATTGTGGAAAGCAGGGTACACCCAAAATCCCCCTCAAAAAGAAAAGACATCGGGGAACAAGGGCAAACGACAGGATCCATGGAGGCAACCCCCTCACCTTCATATGCAGACATAGCCAGAAAGAAAATGATGGAACCAGTAAGCTCCTCTGAGGATGAGATCTTAGAAAGACGAGCCAAAAGAGCAGGAAGGAAGTCCCGTAAAGAAGCTAGGGAGGAAGAGGCAGAAAGACAAAAGACCCAAGGAACCCAACCCACCATAGAAATGTCAATCGACAGAAATACAAGGATAAGGTCTCAAAAAGGAGGAGGCCCGTCCACCCCCACTAGTAAGTAATGAAAATCGTCTCTTGGAACTGTAGAGGTCTGGGGAACTCGATGAAAATTTAAGCAGTTAAGGACCCGATGAAAGTGGAACCAGCAGACATTCTCATGCTCCAAGAGACAAAAATCGAAGGGGAAGCCCTTCTAGAGATCAGCAAAAACAAATGGCAGAAGAATGCAGGGAAAGCAATCAGTGCAAGGGGATCCTCCGGAGGAATAGCAACACTATGGAAGGAAGATCAGTTCAGCCTCGTCAACTCCTTCAACACTCAGCATTGGAGCTACACTGAACTGAAGCATACATTAAGTAAGTTAACCATTGCATTATTCAATCTTTATGTACCAACTTTGCACTCTGAAAAGAAAGACTGTTGGAAAACTTTAATTGAGTATCTAGAACTAATTTCCCCAAACAATATAATCATTGTTGGAGATCTCAACCTAGTAATGAATGGAAAAGAAAAGAGGGGAGGAAGGATCAGCAAGGACCAATAGATTCATGTAGTAGAAGACATGATACAGCAGTGGGACCTAATGGATTTTAAACCACGCAGAGGGCTCTACACCTGGACCAATAATAGGACAGGGGAGGAACACATTTCTGCCAGATTGGACAGGTTCTTGGTTCAAAGCACTTTGCTGTTGGAAAGGAAGCTAATCTCCACAACCATTCTTCCCAAGCTTACCTCGGACCACAAACCCATTTTGCTCTCGTTAGAGGATGAAGAAATTTTAGGTCCAATCCCATTCAGATTCAGCCCTTTGTGGAAAGAAAAGAGTGGTTTCTATGAGACAGTCTGAATGGCATGGGCCACCACAGTAACTGAGTCTCCCCATTTTGTCTGGGAACAAAAACTTAAAATAACAAAAACATCTCTCAAGGAATGGAGTAAAAGACCGGAAAGTAATCCCAACACCCAAAGAAAGGAGCTAGTGCAGCAGTTGGGAAAGTTGCAAAACGAAATGGAAATAAAAGAAATTGTTAACTCAAATCTAGAAAAGGAGCAAGCAATCCAAAGTAAAACTTACCATTCCTTCAGAATCGAAGAAGAATATTGGAGACTAAAATCCCGTTGCTTATGGTTGGAATCCGGGGACAGAAACACATCTTACTTCCTTCGCCAATTCAAAGCCCGGCTCTCCAGGAATCACATCTCTGGAATCACAACCAATGATGGGAAGATTTGCAAAGGAATAGATCAAATAAAGGTTGTTGTTGTCTCACACTTTCACCATCTTTACAACAAAGAGAATGATGATAACGAAGAAGACAACAAGGACTTCCTCAAGAACATCCTGGCTCTGGTTACAAAAGAAGATAACACAACACTTTTGAGCCCAACCAACGAAGAAGAAATTTGCAAAATCATCTGGTCCATGGCCCCTGACAAAGCTCTAGGGCCAAACGGGTTCACTATTCATTTTTACAAGATATGTTGGAATATAATCAAATCTGATCTCATGAGAATGATAAAAGGATTCCTACAGAAAGCAAAACTAGGAGGTGCCACCAACTCAACATTCCTCGCTTTAATCCCGAAAGAAACAAACCTCATCTCCTTTGATAGATTTAGGCCAATCTCCCTTTGCAACGCCTCTTATAAGATAATTGCAAAACTCCTTGCAAACAGAATAAAACCACTGCTAGGCAAACTCATTTCAGAATCGCAGGGAGGATTCGTCAAAGGGAGACATATCCTAGATAATGTGATCCTAGTTCAGGAAGCTATGCATTCCAGCAAACTCAGAAAAGAGAAGGGCATGTTGATCAAGTTAGACATGGCTAATGCTTTCGATAGAGTAAAGTTGACCTTTCTATATCAAGTGCTACTCTCATTTGGATTTGAGCAAGAGTTTGTAAACCTGATACAAGCCTGCACCCACAACCCATGGATAGCACCTTTGGTAAACGGGAGGCCAATAGAGTTCTTCAAATCTTCGAGGGGGTTGAGGCAAGGCTGCCCTCTCTCCCCTTTTCTGTACATTTTAATGGCGGATTCACTCAGCAGAAAGCTGGAGCAGGAAAGGTTAATAGGAGTTGTCCCAGGCCTGAGAATTAAGAAGGACCTCAAGCCTATTATTCACGCTCTGTTTGCGGATGATTCTCTTATTCTAGGAGGAGCCTCAAACAGAGTAGCTTCTGCAATTAAGAGCATACTTCAGAATTACTGCAATGTGTCAAGAGCCTTGATAAGCGAAAGGAAAAGTGTTGTCTATAGTTGGAATGCAACAGAACATGAAATCCAAAGGATTGCCAGCACCTTGGGGTTCAAAGGGTATGTAGATTGGGAAAAGATACAGTACCTTGGGCTGCCATTAACATTGGGCATCAATAAAGTCAACCTGTGGGAAGGAGTCCTAACAAAAATTAAAGGGAAAATTGATGCTTGGGGAGGACACTGGCTCACACAAGGAGGAAAATTAACATTGATAAAGGCAGTTCTCTCCTCACTGCCGATCTACCAAGCAGCTTATCTCCTGGCACCCAAATCAATTTATGGGCAAATAAACAAGTTCCTGAGAGATTTCTTGTGGCATGGTGGCAAAGGGAATCAACACAAGTTCCATTTGGTCAGATGGGAAACAACATAGCTACCCATGAGAGAAGGCGGGCTCCAGATTAGAGATCCAGCTCTTGTTAACATTGGCCTTGGATGCAAAATCCTATAGAAGATGCACAATGAGCCTTCTCATCCTGTAAGTAAAACGCTCCTGCACAAATACATTCCCAGTGCTCAAATCCGAAATTTACAAAACTCTTTCCACAGGAAAAGCACACAGCTATGGCAATTATGCCTCAAAGGGACGCGAATCTTCACCCAGGATCTGTACCGAGTTCTTGGAAATGGCAGACAAACTTGCCTATGGACAGATCGGGTAATGGGGAGGCCGCCCCTTGCCTCAAACGCCAGCCTGAACGAAATTCACGTTTTTCTTGCCTAGAGAGGAATACAGAGGATCAGTGATATCTCAAAATGGAATGAGGACGACTCCTGGTCAGACTGGCACCTCGACAATGTTCCAAATCACCTCCTTCAACAGCTTGAAACGCTCAAAGCAGAGCTCTGAGACGTAGCACCAGTGCACATGAATGAAAAAGACAAATGGGGCTGGGGACCCACAGGGAGTTATTCTACAGCCAAAGGCTACGCTATGCTTCAATGCCAGAAAGACAGACCACCCCCAGCAAAAATCTGGAAGGACATTTGGGACTCTACAACGATCCCCAAGGTTAATTTTTTCTTCTGGACTCTAATGCACAAAAAGGTCCTGACTGGTGAAAATTTAATGAAAAGAAATATTGCGGGCCCTCACAGATGTGCTTTATGCAAAGAAGCAATGGAAACATCTGACCATTTGTTTGTAGACTGTCAATTTGCAAACAAAGTCTGGTTCCTTACCCTCCATGGTCTCAATGTTGTTGTGCCCTTGAACATCTCTGTTGTAGATCTTTTCACAAACTGGAAGGACTGCTATCCCTCGCTCTCAATGAAAACGCTTTGGGCCAGAATCTGGATCTCCATCCCTAAGTATGTGTGTTGGAAACTATGGCTTGCAAGAAACGAGCAAATCTTCAACAACATAGCATGGACCCCCAGCATGGTAGCAACGAAAGCAAAAGGTCTCCTCTTAGAAACTCTGAGTTCTCAAGCCCACAAAACAGATATCTCGCTGCATCAGGAAGAAAAGAATTGGCTCGGTAACCCTATGCTCACTTCTAGGACCCAAAGCATTGAAAAACTCCATTCCGAAACAAAATGGAGGCTAAGAGACAATAATTACACTTTCCAAAGATGGTGGCAGAAGCAAGGAATAACTACAGCATTCTTCGACGGCGCCTCCAAGGGCAATCCTGGCATAGCGGGAGCTGGAGGAATCATTTACTCCAGCGAAGGGACAACGCTAGAAACCTTCAGTTGGGGACTTGGACAGCGAACTAATAACCAAGAAGAAATCTTGAGTCTAATAAAAGTTTGCCAGATAGATAAGGCAAGAGGCCACCGGAATCTACAAGCGTTCGGAGACTCCGAAATCTTGATCAAAATGATACATTCGGGAGGACAGTTCAATGATGCTGGACTAAATAAGAACCTGCAAAGACTAAGACACACTCTCCGGGACTTCACCTCCTTCAACTGCTACCATATACTTAGGGACTTAAACAAAGAAGCAGATGCTTTAGCCAATAAAGGTTGCCTCCTGGCACAAGGAGATCTATGCATAAATGATGGAGACCCAACAAAAATCTGTATCCCTTGAAAAGGACAGCAGCGTGTAAAAGATTGTAGATGGATGTGCGAAGGATGGCTGGAACATATGCTGATACATAGCGCTGTAACATATGCTGAAACATAGTGTTGGAACATAAGCTAAAACACAGTGCTGGTACATATGCTGAAACACAGTGTTGGAACATATGCCGAAACAGTGCTGGAACATATGCTGAAACAATGTTGTAACATATGCTGAAACACAGTGTTGGATCATATGTTGGAACATACACTGAAACACCGCTGTAACAAATGCTGAAACAGTGCTGAGACATATGCTGAAACAGTGCTGAGACTTATGCTGAAACAGTGACTGGAGTTTCGGCATTTAAATTTAATCCAGTTCTATTAGAAGACGTACAGGAACCAGTTCAGTTCACTAGTCTATCGCTATAGAAGTAGAATGGTTCAGAAAGACAGACCCGAAGAAATTCGAGGCCATTTTGTAATCGGATCTATGGCTAGTCCACCCTATTAATATAATCTATAACCGTTTCTGTTAAAAAATAAAATAAAATAAAATAGTCTTGAGTTTTATATTGATAAAGTCTTGAGATTTTGTAGTATTTGATTCTTTTTGGGTACCATTTTTAAAATAAGGGAAAGCATATGGTGAGTTTTTTTAAGATATTATTTTATTAAAAAACAACATTCAAACAAGAGTTGTGTGCAACTTAGTCTCCATGTTATTGATAAATATATTAATGTTTTTTTGACAAAAAGATTAGTGAATTTAGTGTTTTTTTACAAATAAATTAGCAAATTTAATTAAGAATGGAAGTATTATTCATGGAAACAAACATAAACCAATATAATTTACCATATTTAAGAAATGTGGATCGAACCTTATATATATCACTTATGCATGTGTAACCTTAATATCTATGATACTACTATGTAACTATTATACATATAGATAGAATAGATTGTAGAGGTGCCTCACACTTGTTTTTGTTCAAAGTTACCTTATTAAAAAACAAAACTACCTTCTAGTTGGTACAAAATAAACATAACCATGAAGCCTAATGATTTGATTTAGTGGGTTATTCTTCTAGATTCTTTCTTGAATAAAATCATCAATCCATGACTGCTCATTGATATATATGACCAAAAACATGGTATATGTCTTAGTTCAACGTGAAATGAATCATAAGAAAAACCATCCCATGAATTTGAAGATATTAAAAAACAATATCCCACGAACAAAAAACTCCTCCATAAACCAAAAAATTTCTACGAGAGAATGCTAGATCTATTAGATCCGTTGTGCATAAAATACATAAGAATGTCACCTATTTATAACAATGAAGGAGGCTCAATGTTTAGCAAGAAGATAACTATCACACCTGGGAAGATAAGAATTCCTACGTGAGCTTACAACTAATTCTAGTTGTATGAATTAGAAAAAGATGCATTGGAAAATAACACTAACACCCTCCTTAAGAGAAATATAGGGAGTAAAGAAAGAAAAAATGGGTCCCAACAACTAGGCCTGCTAAGGTACCCAAGTACAAATTACTCTCATGAACGGAGAAAAGGAGAAAAACATGTAGTAAAAAAACTCATCCCCAAAACAGAGAAAACAACATAAAGAAAAAGTGAAGGTAGGAGGACTAAAGATGAACCCCCAAGGACAACTTCACCGCAAGCACTGATCATAACTGAAGAAAACGAGGTGATGCCAAAGGTTTAGTGAAGATGTCTGCAACCTGCTTTTCCGCATGCAAATACTTCAAGCTAAGAACACCATCCTGGATGAGTTGTCTAATGAAGTGCAAGTGGATCTCAATGTGTTTTGTCCTTTGATGTTCCACACGGTTGAGAGAGATGTGTATGGCACTTTGATTATCACACCAAAGAGTAGTAGGATGATCATGTTGAATGCCAAACTCTATCATTCACTATCAACGGCAAAGAACTTCCTGACTAGCAAGACTTGCAGCGCGATACTTAGCTTTTGTAGAGGATAATGCAATTGTTGATTGCTTCTTGCTTTCAATCATCAACTAAACCAACTCGGTTAGAATCTATGAAGCCCACAAGATGAGAAGCACTAGAGGTGTGTTATCCCCCATTTCTAGGGACAACTAAAGAGATGTTGTCTAGAGGCCCTCAAGTTGCAGACATGGAGTACCAAGAGGCAGATGAGTAGATAGGGGCCCCTATCATACCACACATCACCATCTGATCAATGGTGGCAACATCCACCAACCCTGCTTGGCCCACACCCTCCTTGGGATATCCTAGATGAGGGATGTTTCCTTTGGACGCATTTGATTATCCATTAGAGGTGACTTGCTAGCCTTCCCAACCCAAAAGTTTGCCATTGGAGGCCATACTCTTCGCTTTTGGGGCATGACATCATCACTTGGAAGGATAGAGTTTGATGGTGCAAAGTCTTGAGCTTTTGCAATATTTGGCTCGCCTTGGGTACCATCCTTAAAATAAGAGAAAACATATGGTGGGTTTCCCTAAGATATGTATTTCATGGAAAAAAACAACATTCAAACAAAATTTGTGTGCAACTTAGTCCCTGCCTTTTTGACAAATATATTAATGTTTTTTTTACAAAACGATCAATGAATTTAGTGTTTTTTTACAAATAAATTAGCGAATTTAACTAAGAATGGAGGTATCTATTCGTGGTAACGTACAAAAACCAATATAATCTACCATATTTAAGAAATGTGGATCGAACTTTATATATATCACTTATGCATGTGTAACCTTAATATCTATGGTACTACTATGTAACTATTATACATATAGATAGAATAGATTGTAGAGGTGCCTCACACTTGTTTTTGTTCAAAGTTACCTTATTAAAAACCAAAACTACCTTCTAGTTGGTACAAAATAAACATAACCATGAAACCTAATGATTTGATTTAGTGGGTTAATCTTCTAGATTATTTTTTGAATAAAATCAACAATCCGTGATTTCTCATTGATATATATGAGCAAAAACATGGCATATGTCTTAGTTCAACGTGAAATGAACCATAAGAAAAACCATCCCACTAAACCAAAAGATAAATTTGAAGATATTAAAAAACAATATCCCATGAACAAAAGACTGCTACAAAACCCAAAAAACTTCTGCGAGAGAATGCTAGATATATTAAATCTGTTGTGCATAAAATACATGAGAATGTCGCCTATTTATAACAATGAAGGAGTCTCAGCATTTAAAGAGAAGATAACTATCACACCTGGGCATATAAGAATTCCCATGTGAGCTTACAACTAATGCTAGTTGTATGAATTGGAAAAAGATGCATTGGAAAATAACACTAACACCCTCCTTAAGTGAAATATAGGAAGTAAAGAAAGAAAAAATGGGTCCCAACAATTATTCCTACTAAGGTACCCAAGTACAAACTACTCTCATGAGTGGAGAAAAAGAGAAAACATGAAGGAAAAAAACTCCTCCCCAAAAGAGAGAAAACAACATAAACAAACAGTGAAGGTAGGAGGACTCAAGATGACCCCCCAAGGACAACTTCACTACAAGAATTGATCGTAATTGAAGAAAACAAAGTGATGATAAAGGTTTAGTGAAGATGTCTTCAACTTTCTCTTCCATAAGAAAATACTTCAAGATGAGAACGCCATCCTATATGAGTTGTCTAATGAAGTGCACGTGGATCTCAATGTGTTTTGTCCTTTGATGCTCCACTCGATTGAGAGAGATGTGTATGGCAATTTTATTATCACACCAAGGAGCGGTAGGATGATCCTGTTGAATTCCAAACTCTATCATTCATTGTCAAAGGAAAATAACTTCTTAACTAGCAAGAATTGCAATGAGATACTTAACTTTTGTAGAGGATAATGCAATTGTTGATTGCTTCTTGCTTTCAATCATCAACTAAACCAACCCGATTATAATCTATGAAGCCCACAAAATGAGAAGGACTAGAGGTGTGTTATCCCCATATTTCTAGGAATAACTAAGGAGATGTTGTCTTGAGGCCCTCGGGTTACAGACATGGAGTACCAAGAGGCAGATGAGAAAACAGGGGCCCCTATCATACCATGCATCACCATCTGATCAATGGCGGAAACATCCACCACACCCTACTTGGCCCATAGAGGAAATCAGGTCTTGCTTCATGAGACGACAAGTATGATATTGTGGTAAGTGTCATTTTAATCTTTGAAGCATTTAAACATGTTGCAAAGGATCCTTTCTTGATTTTGAAAACATTTTTCTTGGAAATTATGTTTTTTCCCTATTTCACCTTGGTGAGTGTCATGGTGTTAAGAACCAAACATCAATATTGCATAGAAAAACCTCAGGAAAAGTACTCAACGCCTTGAAAAAGAGATAATATCAGATAATAAGCCTCTTCGAGGGGGAAACCTCCTTTTACCCCACTTAAATGTTCAAGTACAAGATGATTCAAAATGAAAATGTCTCCTTGG
>ML813663.1:101157-131064 GCA_009831015.1 Picea engelmannii
AGTACATCATCCTTCTTCTCTTGTCCATTCAATACTTTAGAACTAGGGAAAGAGTAGTATTCTGTCTCAGTTTGTTCCAGATCCAGGTGGATCTGTGGAGATTGGTCTGTGTCCGCACTCACGAATTTATCCTAGAACACACAAGGAAGGAGTATCCCACATTTTAAGAACTCTGGACTTGTTGTGCACAAGAAGAATCAAGGATTAGCGCAAAAGAGAAATTCCAAAGGAAAGATGATGATCAAGCCTACACAACAAAGTTCAAGAAATTCAGGAATAAGAAAAAGTTTGAGTCAAGGAAGAAACCAAATCAAGAGAAATATATGCCAAAAATGCAATGCTTCAACTGTCGAAAATATGGTCACTACAAGAATCATTGTCCCGAGTTAAAGAAAAGGAAGGAAACACATGAAGCTTCAGTTGTCGAAGAAAGGGAACCCTCGAAGAAGGACAAACAGGATAAAACATATTTATTCTTCTAAAACAAGGTAACAATATTTGTCATAGTTCTTGTACATACCATGTTTACATAGTTCTTGTACATATCTTGCATATTTATTTCTTAGAAGATAGGATGTTCATGTGAAATAATACCTATGGAAGAATAACAAGATAAGGATTGCTATCACAATGACTACAAGTCAAGCAATACACATGAGAATATGAAGTACATTGACAATCCTTGGTAACAATTCCTGTGGAAGCTATTATATAAGTAACAACTGCCAGATAAGCCGAAATCAGAATCAAACTTGAAGAGACCCAGAAGAAGTCAAAACAGAAAGAAGTCAGCAATTAAGAGAAAATTAGAAAAAGACTTGTGACACTTTGTATAAGGCAATAAGGATGCAGAAGGAAGCCTGGACTCTCTTAGACGGGGGAGTTGATTACATAATTCCAAAAGAAGAGAATGCATTCATGCATGAAGCAAGTATTAGGAGGGAGCTAATCCTAAATAATATGATCCATTGAGGATTACGAAGTATCTATCCATGTTCCCATTGAAAGTAGCAGCCATGAAAAGCATCACATGTTCAGTTTGAATTTAGAAGAAGTCTTCTTCGAAAAGAAGCCTTAAAGTATCTTTGGTTGTCCATCTACATCCATGATCCTATGATGAAAGGAAGAAATTGGAATCTTTAGGGCATGGAATCTATAGAAAACTCCATGGACCTAAGAGCTAAAGAGAAACATGAGGAAGAACATGAAGATTCCAATAGAGAAAGAAAAGCCGGAACAACTAGTTATTATACCGAGAATCATAAGACTACCAGCTTGGTTTGAACCCACTAGAAGCAATCAAGCAGAAGAAATGGAATTTATGATGAAGAACAATATATGTAAGAAATTGTGAAAAAGGATTATGAATGGAAGCATTGAGAGATTCATAACTAGAGGTTCTTCCAGAAGGAGGAGAAGACTATGATAATAGTTTGTTCTTGTAAACCAGATACACCTCTATCTGAGCTATTATATCTCTTGCAGTATCCATGGATTGAAGTTTACATCAGTTGGTTGTAAAAGAATGTTCTCCCAATAGAGCATTTGAGGAAGAAGCTTATGTAAAGCAATCTCAAGTTTTTGAGGTATACCAAAAAGAGACCCATGCATGCAGATATAAGAAGACCTTGTATACTTGATGCATAGTATCTCAAATACAACAGAAGCGTGGTGAAAACTTTCTATGACATAGACAGTGTATCAGAATAGTTACTCAAAAGTCTGGGATGATGGATTGCTAATCCATGGCAAAATCTCATGATGACAGAAGAAGTGCTACTTGGATATGTTTCAGTTTGAGTCTTGCCATGATGTCATCAGCTAGCAGGAAACATAATTGTTGAATTTGACAATGATATGTATTGTAATGATCAGAGCTACATGAATCCTTCAGAGAAAACCAATGTTCCATAATAGACCAAAGTACATTGAGATCAAGCATTACATTCTTCGCGATGAAGTCCATAAAAGAGAAGTGGTTCTCTAATATATCTGCACAGATGAGCAGATAACGGATATTTTGGTAAAACCTCTGTCCAATATGAAAAGCTTGCAAGTTGGGGCTTGTGGAGACGACTTCCTTATTGAAAAAGGAAGAGATTTGTTAGGTGATTTATATGTACTAAAAAAGACACTAAACTACCCTCAATTAAACTGTCAACCTGGGGTAAGTAAACTTAGAGTTGTAGGAAAATATATGCCAAAGGTAAAAGGTTGGTAAGAGTATAGTCTAACTAAGAAAAGCAGCTATCTAAGGCTAATCTACTCGAGCAAACCCTACTAAGCAAAATGAAACTAGGTAACCTAAGCACTTTTTGGCCAAGGATCGATGGATAGATTCTAAGAAATCAAATGAAAACTCTATGTAAAGCAAACAATAAGCAAAAGCAAACTACTAAACATAATAAGCAAATGAAAAAAGGAAACTTTTTTAACTTGTCAACCTACATTCAATGAGCAACTATCATATGAAAGAAAATAAATAAGCAAGTAAGAAAAAACACCTATCTAACCTATTAAAGCAAATAGACAAGCAAGCAAAGGCACCTAACTAACCTACTAAAGCA
Organism: Picea engelmannii; assembly: GCA_009831015.1. Lineage (NCBI taxonomy): Eukaryota > Viridiplantae > Streptophyta > Pinopsida > Pinales > Pinaceae > Picea > Picea engelmannii. The sequence goes on from ML813663.1 coordinate 103,725, forward strand.
AAAGACAAGTAAGCAAAGGCAACTAACTAACCTACGAAAGAAAATAGACAAGTAAGCAAAGACTTCTCATTGAACAACTACCTAGCCTAAGAGGCAAGTGGACTAAATGCCTAATGCAAAACTATTTCTCTTCCATGAAAGAAGATTTAAATGCTCAATGCAATGCATGAAAGGAAATCTAGTTTATTGAGAGCAAGAAAGACTACCAACTAAACTTATGAAAACAAGAAACTATCTCTTCTAATATACAAAAAAAAGAAACTATCTTTAATCTATGAAACACTCAAATGTAATGCTAGTGGTTGTGTGAATGCCTTCGGTGGTGATGGATGATATCTCGATGACACTTGACAACAAAGGACAGTTCTAATGGTATAAGCTCAATACTAACTTCAATGGCAAAATGAAAGGTGTGAAGTAAACAGTCCAATGAAAACTTAGCCATGATAAAAGTAATGTTAAATACCCTACATATTCATGTATAAACCATCAACAACATAATGAGATCATCATTATCTAACTAAGGAATTTAATTGCATTTTAATCTATGAAAGGAAATTGCGTAAAGGAAAACTATGTTATGTCTATTCTAATCATTCAAGCTATGATGAATTAAAAACATAAATTAAACCATGATATCAAGAAGTAAATTGACAATTACATTAACCAATAACGAAGCAAATGAAATCTATCTAAAACTGAAGTAAGCAAACTATAACTAAGAACGGGAATTAAATATATCCATCCATCAACATCCCTCTCAAAGAAAACTCAAATTAAAACTATGTTATGCTCTAATTAAAAATCTATTCTAAACTTGATTGTAAAATTGTAAAAGAAAGCAAGATTTAACATTTAACTGCATATGAGGGTTAGTAAAGTGGGAGAGACTTTTTAATTGCACACGGAATTAGTAAAGAGACTTGCAAGCTTGTTCCTAGTCTATCAAATCAACACATACTATCACATATCATCATCTAACCTGCAAAAGAGAAGTAAAATAGTGAGCTACAATAAACTAATTAATTAAATAAAAACATGTACATACAGGAAATAAGAAAGAGCAATTTATATTATGAAATACATAAATAAACATAAGAACAATCACCAAACTGTTGGTGGGCCCCCCATCAAGTCGTGGATACCTTCTACAAGCACACAACGAACTTCAATAGGCTGAATTCACCATGAAAGTTAAAAACGCAATTCTGGCACTATTCTGGCAATGTGAAAAATAAAAAACAGAGTATAACGAGTTTATCTCCAATCTGATGGCGCTTCTACTTGCTTAACAACCTAATGACCATCTTGGTAGTACATATAGTTTTACAAACCAAGTGGTCGACCACAGGAGGGTCGAACCACCTCTAAATTTGGCAAAATACAATAAATGCAGCCATAACTAACAAAACGGAGGAAGCCAATAATCGCCCTCTTTGGACAACTGAAATCGAGTTGTCTTGAGATTAGTAGCTGGAGGGGGCGATGATAAAAAAAAACCACGTGCTCGATTTGTCCATCACTGGCCGCCAATACCATCACCGACAACTCGCCTTGCGTTTTTGTGCAATACTGGGTGTTGGAACGAGTGTCGGATCGGGTACCAGAACGAGTGTTGGATCAAGTGTCGGATCAAGAAACATGGTGTGTTTTGCACTGTAATAGAAGAAAAACATGAATTAACTCTTCGAAGAATAAAAACATGATAAATTAAACTTGATTTAATCATAAAACACGAATTACACGTACCTTATGCCGATTATACCATTTTATCATAAAATTCTTTAAAAAGATCCTTTGAAAGATGAAAAATGCATATGTACATATAGAAAAAAGTGTATAATAACGTCATGAAAATGATCATGTCTCGGGCCCAACATTACCCCCACGCTTACGATTTTGCAGGTCCCACTGCAAACAAAAAAAAGTTACCCCTCGGAACTAGGCTTGTTGAGGAGGATCGGCTTTGGAAGCTTCTCCTTCTTGTTGTGTAGGCTTAGCCTTGTGCCTCTTGTGTTGCTTTAATTGTGCTCTAAGGCTGAGGTTATATTGGGTCATCCCATCGACCAACCGTTGAAGGGAGTTAACTTTTGCCTGAAGGATTGCATTGTCATGATGAAGGTGTGCATCTATTGTCTTCCTCTCTTCCAACTATTGAAGAAGCTGATGGTTTTCTTTTTGTAGCTTCTCTATGGTTGAAATAGAATCAGTGATCTCTGAGGAAGGCTTATATCCTTTGAGGGATGTGGACAATCTATCAATTTTAGGATCTAGATTGGGCATAGGTGAAGTAGGAGTGATGGGAGATCAGAAAGGTGAGGTAGGTTCTAATTTTGTTTTCCTTAGTGGCTCTAATCCATCTGTAGATACTTCTCTAGGTTTCTTATGAGGGCTCTCAAGGTCGAAGGACACTTGGATAGGATCCGAAGTAGGTAGAGGTTTTGCATAAGGCTTGGTTCTTATGTTCTGGGTAATCTTCCGAAAGGGTCCCTTACCAAATCAGTTGGCTCCCCTCTTGTTTGTGGGAATGATGGGAAAGTCTTGTTGCATTACTTCTTGGGGCTTCTTAGGTGTAGGATCAAGAGAAAATGAATCCATTGGGGGGTCAACAATAGGCTTCTTTTGGTCTTTGTTCTTGGTCTTTTTCCCCAATGAAGAAGTAGGAATGTCAACAAGCTTTTGGTATTGTTTTGGCAAAGAGAGGGTTTGTGCAATGGAGTTTGGAGTTCTTGGAGAGTGAGGCTTGGATGGAGAGATGGTTTTTAGGCTAAGTGGCTTTCTGTCGGTCTTAACTGTCAAGTGGGGGTTTGCAAATTGGTAGATAAAGGCATCCCAACTTTTCCCATGTTTCTCTAGTTCGGTAAGAATGAGGAGTTTGATCAAACCGTGGTGGAAGAGACTATTGTGGGGGTTAGTCACATTTTTCCTCACTTGAGAGGACATCTTCTCTAAGCTTTTGAGAAAATAAAAGGGAAATTTCAAGGGTTTATTGAACAGAAAATGAGCCAGCAATCTAAAATGACAAGCTTTGAAGGTGGAGTATCTACCTTCACATGTAATTAACCTTGTGATGACGATGAGGGGATTGACCAATTCTGGATTTATCCACTTCTTAGAATACCCTTTTGCTCCCGAAATGCTCTCGAATTCAGGCTTAAACACCCTGTTGTAACTTGAGCGTGGCAATTGATGATTCTTGAACCATCTATCTCCCATTCTTGGGAGTTTTGTTGCAGTGGCAATTGACTCTTCTGTGACTGCAAAGTTGAGAGACCCTACATGTGCTATCTTTCCATCAAAACCAACTGCAAATTGCATAGAAAGACTGTCATCATGGCCTTGCAAATTAGACAGAAATGGCCCCCAACTAGCACTCAAAAACACTTCTCTGCATTGTGCGAATTATGGAATGGCAAACAAGTCTGCATAAGAGGAGGGTTCATATCTCCTGGGCATTGTGACATAGCTTGAATTCAGTAAGCAAGGGAGAAATCGAGCCAAGCAATGACACGGATTGGGCACGGTCTGAATGTGATTGGAACAGAGGGCGAATTTTACCAAACAAGGGTGCAAACATGCCAAGAGATGGCACGGGTTTAGCACAGTCTGAGTGTGATTAGAACAGAGGGCAAATTTGGAAAAGATTTGGTGCGATTCCTTAACGCAGGGTAGAGAAAATGGCAAGGGAAAATGAAATAATAGAGTGCCCAGCCCGATTTTGGATGCTCTTATGGTGGAGTATGTTGCCCACATGTGTGCACGAGCTGCCATGTGTGAAGAATTCGAATGCGATGGCAAGCTTGGGAGCAATGGATTGGTGCGTATTTAGATCAATGTCCAAGTCTTTTTACTTGGACATTTGATCATAACCATATGAAGCATATTTTAATCAATGCTTGTAACAAATTTAATTGAATATAATTGAATTCTAGTTACCTGGAATCTAGGACAGTTACCGGTATGCAATTCAATGGCACTTCAAACGGCATCTCATTCGGCACCTCATACGGTACTTCATCTGGTACCCCTGTGTTAAGTGCATTTTTGCCTCCTATAATGGATAGCTTACAATTTTGAAGTGTTTTTGACAACCATAGTGGTTAATGAGCAGAGGCAGAGTGCTCCATGCTCACTCATTCTTCATGCATATGACATATAATGTCAAAACCTATAATGAACGGGTTATAGCAAGCATAAAACATGTATTGTCAAACCTACAGTATGCAACTTGTAATGGAAGATAACCAATAAAGAGTGGTCTATTAAATAACCAATAAAGAGTGGTCTGTTAAGCATGAGTTCAGTAATGTATAGCACACAGGAGTTAAGCATTTAAAAATAACATGACTATCAATGTAATAACCTGTATCATGGTAATAATATAAAAATTCTTGCAAAGACTCTTTTCTCTAGGCAATGATCATTTGTCAGCTCATGAACCCCTCCCCCACCCCTAAGTATTGTGACACCTCACAATCAAAAGTATAGGAAACTAGTCAGTATCCCCCAATAGTCGAAGATTTGCAGTATGTCAAGTGTAACGATGAAATTTCACAGATTGGTCTAACGAGACAGTTAGGAGATGGCCCCACCTATAGGATAAGAGATCCTCTATATAAATAAGAAGAGGTAGGCAAGAGAGTTTCAAGATAGTCTTAGAGTCATTTCCCAATGGCAAGTTGATGAGATTCATTAACATTAGCTCAACCACACATACTCCATGTCAGCTTTGTCTGCAAGTAATGTCGTACATCAGGACAAGTTTACATTTATTATTTATTTTTGTCAGATTACCATCCTCGCTAGGTAGAGTGCCCCACTTCCAGCAAGCATGTTCAGTACTCCGACGGGTTTACCTAGTCATACCACAGGTCATTACCTTCTGCTAGCAGACTTGTTCAGTATCTCGGCGGGTTAGCCTGTTAAACCCTTAGAGACTGGTCCTCCATCTTTTAAGATTTTAATATAAGATTGCTTATGCAAGAAGATGGGGGGACAGCTCTGAAAACAACTTTTCTTTCTTTTTGTTTTTAATTGGGATGGTATTTATGTTAGAGGATGAATTTCCGTTATATTACTAAGTGATTGTCCCGATGTAAGGGGTACTTAAGCGGACGTGGCTTATCTAAAGATATGATATAATCAAATTATTTAGTGTGTAGCGGATGGTACCATTGAGAAAGACCAGAAAGGTATCTCTAGGCTCAACTTACTTTCTTCCTTGTAGTTATTGTGATGTTTCCATGGCTAACTTCTAATTAGACCTCCTTGTTACTCTTTGATAAAGACACTTGAATTACTTACTCAGGTTTCTTGGAAAAACTGTACGAGAGACCTCTAGGCTTGATAGTTATGGTATCACTTCCTGATACAGTGGTGAAGAGTTTCAAGAGCAATTGCTTTAGAATGCCTTAAAAATGATAATTTTGCAAAAACATGGCTAATTACAGTAATTCACTATTCATTTGATGCTTTGGCAACCACAAAATTCAAGTATAACAATGTTGTGAAGAAAGATCTCGAAATTGTGTACTCCAGGTGAAATAAATACTTACAAAAACCTCTTAGAATTGCCTTATTAACAAAAACTATTTAAATATATACAGTAGGAAATCTTAAAAAAACTTTTCAAGAACAAGGGGGGGCTTCCCCATCTACTAAGGCCAATGCCTTGTCAGCTGACATGACCTGTAGAAAATCCTCTCTGGAAATGGTCTTATGATAAAATTTAAGTCGGTGTCCATTTACCACAAAGGAGACTTGTCCATTGTCAATTGTTTTAATTTTTACAGCTCCATTGTCATATACAATGTCTACCTCGTAAGGACCCAACCAACGGGTGGTAAGTTTGCCTTTGAAGGTTTTGAACTGGGAATCAAACAACAGGGCCCAATCACAAGGCTGGAAGTGTTTCTTTTTAATAAACTTGTCATGCCACTTGCTCCTCTGGTTTTGGACCAATATTGTCCGTTGGATGGCATCTTGCTTGATTTCATCCAACTCATTCAACTGTAGGGTTCATTGCTTCTGAGGCTCATCCAGGTTCAATCCTAATTCTGCGGCAATACGGAAGGTCCTTACTTAGAATTCTATTGGTAAAAGTACTTATTTCCTGTACACTAGCTCATAAGGGGTATGCCCAGTGGTATTTCTCCAGGTAGTTCGGTATGCCCGCAAAGCCTCTTGGAGCCTATCAGCCCAATCTCGATGATGTAACTGAACAGTCTTGGTCAAGATAGTTTCCAGAACTTTGTTTGTGGATTCTACCTGACCATTGGCTTGCAGGTGGTATGAAGAAGATTTACAATATTTAATCCCATATTTCTCTATTAGCTCTTTCATCAGCTTAGAAGTGAATTGAGTGCCTTGGTTGGTAAAAATTTCACGAGGGACACCGAAGCAGGTAAAGATGTCTTCATAGATGAATTCAACAATAGACTTCTTTGTGGCCCTAAATAGGGCTTTTGCCTCTACCCATTTGGTGACATAGTCCGTACAAACCAAGATATAGTTCTTCCTACGGGACATGGGTGAAATTGGTCCTACAAAGTTGAGGGCCCATTTTTCAAAGGGTTCTATCATAACTTGGGCTTGCAAAGGCATTTCGTCAGATGATGTAGGTCTTCCTAACCTTTGGCAACTATCACAACTTCTCACATAGTTGACAGCATCTTTGAAAATGTTAGGCCAATAGTAACTTGAATGTAACACATTATGTGTTGTATGTTTGTCAAAGAAATGGCCACCACATGGTCCATCATGACAACTTCATGGTATTTAAGGTACCTCGTCCTCTCAGACACATCTACGAATAATCGAATTAGGACCTGTGCAAAAAAGATCATGACCAACCCAAGAGTAACTAGCACTTTGTGTAATAATATTCCGCTTTTCATGAGGTGACAAATGAGACGGTAACTTCCTAGTGGCCAAATAGTTTGCCATATCCGCAAACCATGGGGTATTGACAGAGAGGGCAAAGAGGTGCTCGTCTAGGAAACTATCATCTACAGGGATATCATCATCCTCATTGTTTATTCGGGAAAGAAAGTCAGCTACTACATTATCCTTTCTAGGTCGGTCAAGCATAGTGATATTAAATTCTTTCAATAACAAGAGCCACCTAGTTACTCGGCCATTAGTTATAGTTTTGTTCATGAGAAACCTAATGGCGGAATGATCGGTGTGTACAAATACTTTATAACCTGTAATCTAATGACGAAACTTGTTAATAGCATGAACAACTGCCAAGAACTCTTTCTCGGTGACTGTGTAGTTTAACTCGGTAAGGGACAAGTTCTTGCTTACAAAATAAATGGCATAGGACTGTTGGTCTTCTTTCTGGCCTAATACCCCTCCTATTGTTGTGTCAGAGGCATCAGTGGATATATGAAATGGGAGAGTCCAATTGGGCCCTCTAAGAACTGGTGCCACAAACAGTTTGGCTTTCAGGGTTTCAAAGGCAGTTTGACAATGCTTAGTCCAAACAAAATCAACATCTTTTATCAATAATCCAAACATAGGTGCAGTAATCTTTGTAGAATTTTCAATAAACTGTCGGTAATATCTAGCATGTCCAAGAAATCTTCTCACCTCTTTCTGAGTCTTGTGGGGTGGAAGTCTGATAATGACCTCAATCTTTTCAGGATCAACTTTTATCCCTTTAGATGAAACATGATGTCCTAGAACCTCTCCTTTAGTTAACAACATTTTGCATTTTTCATGACTTAGGGATAGGTTCGTTTCCTGACATCTGATGAGAACTTTTTCTAAGTTATCTAAGGCTTCCTGGTAAGTGTTGCCATAGATTGTGAAGTCATCCATGTAGACCTCCACACAATCATGAATAAGATCGGCAAATATCCCTAATACTGCTCGTTGAAATGTGGTAGGAGCATTACACAATCCAAATGGTAAGACCCTATAGGTATAGGTGCCCCATGGACAAGTAAAGATAGTCTTGTCATTGTCCTCGGGTGCTATAAGAATTTGGTTGTACCCGTTGTACCCATCTAGAAAGGAAAAGTACTTCTTTACAGACAAGGTATCTAGAACTTGGTCAATGAAAGGAAGAGGAAAGTAGTATTTTAGAGTGGCCTTGTTGAGTTCCCGGAAATCAACACAAATTCTCCATTTCCTCATCACTTTCTTTGGGACCACTACAAGTGGGGATACCCACTTACTATCGGAGATGGGATAGATAAATCTGACATTTAACAACTTTTGGATTTCCTCCTTGACTATGTCTTTGAGTGTTGGGTCCATCCTTCTCTGGGGTTGCCTAACAGGTGTTACTTCCCCCTGGGTGTATATATGATGGATGCATGTGTCAAGGTGTATACCCTTCATGTCAGTGTATTCCTCGGCAACGACGCCAAAATGTTAGGTGATTTATATGTACTAAAAAAGACACTAAACTACCCTCAATTAAATTTTCAACCCGGGGTAAGTAAACTTAGAGTTGTAGAAAAATATATGCCAAAGGTAAAAGGTTGGTAGGAGTATAGCCTAACTAAGGAAAGCAACTATCTAGGGATAATCTACTCAATCAAACCTATCTAATGAGCAAACCCTACTAAGCAAAATGAAACTAGGTAACCTAAGTGCTTTCAAGCCAAGGATCGATGGATAGTTTCTAAGAAAGCAAATGAAAACTCTATGTAAAGCAAACAATAAGCAAAAGCAAACTACTAAACATAATAAGCAAATGACAAAAGCAAACTTCTTTAACTTGCCAACCTACATTCAATGAGAAACTATCCTATGAAAGCAAATAAATAAGCAAGTAAGAAAAAACACCTATCTAACCTATTAAAGCAAATAGACAAGCAAGCAAAGGCACCTAACTAATCTACTAAAGGAAAAGACAAGTAAGCAAAGGCAACTAACTAACCTACGAAAGCAAATAGACAAGTAAGCAAAGGCTTATCATTGAACAACTACCTAGCCTAAGAGGCAAGTGGACTAAATGCCTAATGTAAAACTATTTCTCTTGCATGAAAGGAGATTTAAATGCTCAATGCAATGCATGAAAGGAAATCTAGTTTATTAAGAGCAAGAAAGACTACCAACTAAACTTACGAAAACAAGAAACTATCTCTTCTAATCTACGAAAGCGAGAAACTATCTTTAATCTATGAAACACTCAAATGTAATGTTGGTGGTTGTGTGAATGCCTTCGGTGGTGACGGATGATATCTCAATGACACTTGACAACAAAGGACAGTTATAATGGTATAAGCTCAATACTAACTTCAATGGCAAAATGAAAGGTGTGAAGTAAACAGTCCAATGAAAACTTAGCCATGATAAAAGTAATGTTAAATAACCTACATATTCATGTATAAACCATCAACAACATAATGAGATCATCATTATCTAACTAAGGAATTTAATTGCATTTTAATCTATGAAAGGAAATTGCATAAAGGAAAACTATGATGTGTCTATTATAATCATTCAAGCTATGATGAATTAAAAACATAAATTAAACCATGATATCAAGAAGTAAATTGACAATTACATTAACCAATAACGAAGCAAATGAGATCTATCTAAAACTGAAGTAAGCAAAATATAACTAAGAACGGGAATTAAATCTATCTATCCATCAACATCCCTGTAAAAAAAAACTCAAATTAAAACCATGTTATGTTCTAATTAAAAATCTATTCTAAACTTGACTGTAAAATTGTAAAAGAAAGCAAGATTTAACATTTAACTGCATATGAGGGTTAGTAAAGAGGGAGAGACTTTTTAATTGCACATGGCATTAGTAAAGAGACTTGCAAGCATGTTCCTATTCTATCAAATCAACACATACTATCACATATCATCATCTAACCTGCAAAAGAGAAGTAAAACAGTGAGCTACAACAAACTAATTAATTAAATAAAAACATGTACATACAGGAAATAAGAAAGAGCAATTTATATTACGAAATGCGTAAATAAACGTAAGAACAATCACCAGACTGCTGGTGGGCCCCCCAACAAGTCATGGCTACCTTCTACAAGCACACCATGAACTTCAACAGGCCGAATTCACCATGAAAGTTAAAAACGCAGTTCTGGCACTATTCTGGCAATGTGAAAAATAAAAAACAGAGTATAACGAGTTTATCTCCAATTTGATGGCTCTTCTACTTGCTTATCAATCTAATGACCATCCTGGTAGTATTTATAGTTTTACAAACCAAGTGGTCGACCACAAGAGGGTCGAACCACCTCTAAATTTGGCAAGATACAATAAATGCAACCATAACTAACAAAACAGAGGAAGCCAATAATCTCCCTCTTTGGACAACTGAAATCGAGTTGTCTTGAGCTTAGAAGCTGGAGGGGGCAATGATAAACAAAACCCATGTGCTCGATTTTTCCATCACTGGCCTCCAATACCATAACCGCTAACTCGCCTTGCGTTTTTGTGCAATACTGGGTGTTGGAACGAGTGCCAGATCGGATATCGGAACGAGTGTTGGATCAAGTGTCGGATCAAGAAACATGGTGTGTTTTGCCCTGTAATAGCAGAAAAACATGAATTAACTCATGGAAGAATAAAAACATGATAAATTAAACTTGATTTAATCATAAAACACAAATTACAAGTACCTTATGTCGGTTATACCATTTTATCATAAAATTCATCAAAAAGCTCCTTTGAAAGATGAAAAACGCATATGTACATATGGTAAAAAGTGTATAATAATGTCATGAAAATGATCATATCTCGCGCACAACAAGATTACTCCCAGGCTGGGAGGGAGCACTGATGTGTTATTGATTTTTGGACAGTCATTTTTCAGTTCGAAAAATGGTCGAGGATGAGCAATTCCTTTCTATTTCGGAAAGTGGTTTGAGATTTCTGACGGACAGACATTTTCCAGTTCAAAAAACTGTCCAAAACGAACAATCATTTTCGTAATGAAAATGGTTCGATAGATTGTTGATGTACCATAGACAGTGATTCCCCTTGTGGCTAGTGTGGGGGAATGGTCTAGGACAGTCATTCTTCTTGGAAGTCACTCTAAGTAGTGGTCAAGTAGAATGGTCTGCCTCGTCAGGCAGTCATTCTTTCAAAGTTCACAGTTGTGAGAAGTTTCGAATAATGGTCCATTTTTGGAGGTTTGTGCGGGATAGTCATTTCCATTAGGAAATGGTCGGGACAGTCATTCCCCAGGTTCAATGATCATGGACATGAATTCCCTAGGGTAGACTCATTCTCTCCAGGTTGTACTATGATAAGTGATGGAGGAATGGCCCAATTAGGTGAATGGTCCAGGCTCAGAAATCAGGGACAATTATTCTTTTATGCTTGAGAAGAATAGTCTAGATAGACTTTTTGAGGGCAGATGCTCTTCTAGATCTCACATATGTGAGTGGAAGAATGGCCCAGATGACTCAGTTTATATCATGATATTGTTTCTATGCAGGTTGATATCATATGATATTATTGCTATGGAGATTGTATGTCTCTGGATATTATATGTATGCTGCTATGGTGGATGTGTTCCACCGGTTGTGACTATCTGTCGCTGATTAAGTAGTCGTGTGCTACTTGGTGTGGTTGTGTACCACTGGATAGTAGTTGTGTATGACTATGGATAGACACAGTTGTGTTCTATTGAATGACATTTTTATGATTGCCATGATGGATAGTCAGTATCTTGGTGGATAGACATTCTACAGGCGGAAAATGGTCCAGGACATTTATTCTTCTAGGACATATGTCTGGATAGTAGTTGCGTACTACTATGGATAGACACAATTGTGTTCTATTGAATGACATTGTTTTGATTGCCATGTAGACTATCAATAGTGTTGGAAATTACTATCAGCTAGATGGATAGTCGGTATGTTGGTGGACAGACATTCTTAAGGCGTAAAATGGTCCAAGACATTTATTCTTCTAGGACATAGGTCTGGATTAGAAGAATATTCCTTGTAGCCCATGGCATGGCTTCCATCATCTGTTGAAATAGTTATTCTTCTAGGACATATGTCCGGATTAGAAGAATGGTTATTGTATCACTCTGTGGAGTGAGTGACTTATTCAGTATCATGCCTGATTACTCATATGGAGTACAGCTTCGAGAGATGATGCAGTTGATGCTATCAGATGATATTGATAATGATGAGGGTGCTCGTGATCTAATCATGAGATAGCATATATGGCTATGATGATGCTACTGATTAAATGGTATGTTTGTGCTTAAGACCATTGCTTTCAATACATCCCTAACTAGGAGGGAGTGTTGATATTATGGTAGTTGTGGGAGGTATTAAACTCCACGTGTAACCTTGATAAGAATAGAATATTTTGGGAAGCAAGAAGAAACCCTAAAGCTTTAGACATAACCCTAGAAGACAAGTCGGCTAAAGGAAATAGTTAATATTGTTTTTTTAGCCTCCAGAATGAGAAGTCGCCCCAGAAAGCTAAGGAGAAGCAATATAAATACAGGACGCCAAATCTCATTTGATACACACAGCTCGCAACTACAGAAATCTAAGAGTGCGCACTGCAGAAACTGAGTAAGTGCGTAATTCTGGAGAGTAGCTGCAGCTGCAACTACTGCAACGTGTATTCTCAGTGTTAGCACCAATTCTTGCAAGGTGGTGTTTCTCTCCGATTCCAGGCCCTTGGTGTAAATGCGTAAAAATGGGGTTTAAAAACCCATCAAATGTGTTTTATTCAAATGCCGCAATCATGAGCGTCGAGCGCAGCACACAGAAGAACGCCATTTCGGGCTTAAAATCAAGCAAGCGGGCATTTTGTTTTCAACGGAAAGGATCCACAGATGGAGCACATCGACGATCATCGGATAATCTTGAGTCACATAGTTGCATAAGGTCTAGCGCATGAGCTCGTCTCTTATGGCCAAAATCACGAAATGATGAGCCATTTCGGCATTTCAGCTACCGGGACTTCAAAGGACAAAGGGTTACTCTTCCATTGCATTTCAAAACCCCGAAACGGGAAATGTGAAAAGCACCCAGGAGGCATTTCGGCTACCGGGACTTCAAAGGACAAAGGGTTGCTCTTCCACTGCATTTCAAAACCCCAAAAAGTGAAATGTGAAAAGCGCCCAGGAGCCATTTCGGCTACCGAGACTTCAAAGGACAAAAGGTTTCTCTTCCATTGCATTTCAAAACCTCGAAACGTGAAATGTGAAAAGCGCCCAGGAGCCATTTCAGCATTTCGGCTACCGGGACTTCAAAGGACAAAGGGTTTCTCTTCCACTGCATATCGAAACCCCAAAACGCGAAATGCGAAAAGTGCCCAAGAGCCATTTCGACATTTCGACTATCGGGACTTCAAAGGACAAAGGGTTGCTCTTCCACTGCATTTCAAAACCCTGAAACACGAAATGCGAAAAGTGCCCAGGAGCCATTTCGACATTTCGGCTACCAGGACTTCAAAGGACAAAGGGTTGCTCTTCCACTGCATTTTGAAACCCCAAAACGCGAAATGCGAAAAGCGCTAAGGAGCCATTTCGGCATTTCGGCTACTGGGACTTCAAAGGACACGAGGTCTCTCTCTTCCACTGCATTGAGAAACTCTGAAACGCGAAATGCGAAAAGCGCCCAGGAGTCGTTTCGACATACCGGCTACTGGGATTTCAAGAGACACGGGGACTCTCTTTATGTTTTCAGTCTCGGCCACCCTCCATGGAAGAAGCAATTAATGAATATTGAGCAGGTGGTTGAGACCTCAGCTCAACTCATAAATGGAGGGCGTGGAAAAGGCCTGGAGCAATCAGCACGTGGTACCCTTGTATGCAGGCCCCCCTGTAAGAGCCATGATGAGTTAAGGTGGCATCTAACGAAGGAGTTCCATCTAGGTTTGACTGAGGAGCCTGCACATGCTAATTTGGACTTTAATGTCTCAGCTACCTTTCTGTTGTGAAGGTGGCGAATTGCCTTGAGTATATATACTCATTTTTTGTATTTCTATAAGGATGGATGGTAGAGCAGAGCTCCCGTCTATAAAGATTTAACGAGGCCTCTGGTTCCTTGGATATAGATTGATATTTGAGACTTCTTGTTTAATGGATGCCAGCATCTTCCCCCCCTTTTCCTCTGAATCTTAAGAGCACAGGCATGGATGATCTAGTCGGGTGTTGTAATGACTATATACTGTGTGTTTGATTATATTAGTTTTGCAGCCGCTTAATTTTCTTGAAGTTTCTCAAATCTGAGAGGATCTCATATTTGTGACTTTTCCCCCCTTTTAAAGGTTGCCGGAAGACCGGATGTCCAAAGCATACTTTACTTCCTTTGTTTTTCCCTTCACTTACTCATTGTTATGCAAAATTACTGGCTTAAATTAGATCAAGACCTCACCTGTCTTAACTGTTCCAACCCATTTTTCTGAGTTAGAATGATATTGTTCCGAGTTTACTTCCATTCATCACCCTTTATCAACAAATCGTGACATTCAAACTGATGGGCCTCAGGCTTACTCCTACTGCAATCCAGGAGTGACTTTTGACGCCAACACTCGGTTTATGCTTGGACTTTCTATTGGTTATGGTTTGGATTTTATGCCTTGTCTGCTAGCTCTGGAGAGAGGTACACTACATTGATTGGCTATTATGCCTAGGGTTTACTTATGAAATTATTCTCTATCAATGTTAAGGTGCTCGGGGGTGGCTTCAGCATATGGTTGGGTGACAATACTGCTATATTGTCTATGGTTAAATGAGCACACCTATTATTTATAACACTATAGACCCATTTACAGTAAACTAACTTCCATCCCTTAGGAAGAGGAACAAGATCCCAAGTGTGATTCTTCATCAAGGAAGAATACTTTTATGTCGTAGCAGAATCCCATCCAGGTATCCCAACAACATCAAAAAATTATTGTGGATCATATGAAATTTCATGACTCAAACAAGAGAGATGAGTTGTTTTTGATTGAGTATGGTGAGGTTTAGAGGCAGAATAGATGAAATCAGTTGGCTCATAGCTATGCATGTTAAGCCTCTTTTGCTTAGAAAAGCTCAGCCTCAAACGTTGTTCTTGATCAATTTGTTCATGTTCAGGTTGCTCATGTTCTATTGGTGTTGATAGCATATTTTCTCTTGGCTGGTTTTCATCTTCAAAATGTTCATCATATCCTTGTTCTACAAAAGAAAAACTGTTAGCATGATATACACCATCATTGACATGAAAATATGTGAGAGGAGAAGAAAATGTGGGGTTGGAGCATCCATCAAAACAAACAACCCTTTGGAACAAGACTTTTTTTGAAATGGGATGAAATAACCTATATGCCTTTGTATCCTCACAATAACCAACAAATAGCAGTGGTTGGCTCTTCTTCTCCATAACTTTGCACTTTTCATCTGGGATTAAGGCCCACATTGGACTACCAAATACTCTAAAAGTAGAGACATTGGGCTTGACATGGCTCAAATATTTCTTTGAAGTTATATGTAGCACTGCCCTATGAGGCATTTGATTCTAAATATAATTGGCACAATTCACTAATTCAGCCCAAAAACAAAGTGCCATGTTTTTGGATTGAATCATGCAATTTTCCATCTCTTTCAATGCTCGGTTCTTTCTTTCAACAACACCATTTTGTTGATGAGTGTAGGAAAAGAGTGTTGATTTTGAATGCCATGTTCTCTACAGAAATCCTTGAATGCTTGATTGACATACTCCTCCCCATTACTTGTATGTAGTTTCATGATAGAAAGAGAGGAATGCTTGTCAACAAATGCCTTGAAGTAGCAAAGCCTTCACTCTTGTACTTAAGAAAGTACACCGAAGAGCGATGTGAAAAGTAATCAATAAAGGTGAGTGCATGCTTACTCCCTGAAAATGAACAAGTTGGAAATGACATGAGATCATTATGTACCAACTCAAGAGGTGTTGTAGCACACAACACCTTTCCTTTATGAAAAGGATCTTGATGTTGTTTGTGAAGAACACAACCTGGAAAAACTCCATCAGTGCAAGAAACTTTAGGAAGACCAAGCACCAAATTTATGTGCTCAACTACTGAAAATACTTGTAGTTTAGATGTGAAAATCTTTCATGCCAAAGTCTACTCAAAGAATCAACATGTGCAATGAAAGAGGAACCAAAGTAAGGATCAAAACAATCAATACAACCAAGAACTATGATCAACTTTTCTAGAGGCAACCACAATGTATAGATTTTTTAGTTCTCGAATGACTACATCATTTGGAGAAAATTCTACTATTTTCCCATTACCATAATGACATATATGATAAAGAAGTATATTTGTAGAGATGTCAAGAACAAGAAGAACATCATTGATGCAACCATCATCTAACTGCACAGTTCCTTATCCTAAAACATCAAGCTGCATAAAGTCTCCAACTGTGATCTATGACATGTTAGAGTTGGATGTGGAAGGCAACAACTCATTAGAATGAGTCATATGATGTGATGCACTAGAATCAAACATCCAACTACCTGAAGATGCATATAAGTATTGAGCAAATAAAACATATCCTTTATTAGATGAAGAAGGTTTGGGCATTGAAATTTTGTGTTGTTGTGTGGCTTCAATCAAAGCTTCAAGTTTCAACCAACATTTGGATTTGGGATGCCCTAGTCCACCAGAAAAATTGCAAGATTCACTTGACTTTTTCTTCCTTGTCTTGGAGGAAGACTCATGGGACTTGGCAAATGGAGAAAAATGTTTTGTTTTATATTGAGGCTTGGAGGGAGACTCGCGAGCTTGAGTAGAATCTTTCTTCTGTTTATACCATGATTTTTTCTTACTTTTGGATTTATGAGCCGCAAGAGCTTGATTCTTAGAGCTAGAAAGAGCATCTAATTGCATAAGCTTAGATTATTCCCAATTAAGAGGCTCACAATAAAGCTCAAAAGAGGGCATTCTAAATTTATATCTGAGTGAATTCACTGTAGAATAAAATACTTGAAAATGACCCTTTAGCTTGGAGAGAATCAGGAAAATGCAATCTTCATCTGATTTGTTTTTTCCATGCCCTTTCAGTTGTGCCACTAGTAACTTGAAATTGGCAAAATAGTATTCAATGGATGCTCATCAGGTACAAGGGATGGCAATTTTCTTTCCAACTATAGGGCTCGAAATTCATTGACTTTACCAAATAAGGAAGCCAACCTGTCCCAAATTGCTTTTGGATTTTTACAGTCAATAATATAAAACAACAAATTATATGAAACATGCAAGCCAATCAAACCCATGGCTTCATCTAGTTTGTTTCAATAGGTAAATTTCTTGATTCCTTGGTAAACATTGGTTGAGCCTCAACTAACATTTTCCAAAGCTCTTTAGATTGCAGCAGTTGTTGCATCTTAAGTTTCCATGTGTGACAATTATGGGGAGTCAAGGAGCTCAATATTCCTTGATTCCACCATTTTTCAATAGAGAATTAAAAAAAAAAACAATCACAAAGGAATTGCTACTTCAAGTAAACTCACCTTAGGGAGCCTTCTGATATCAAATGTTGCAAGGCCTATCTTTAATGAAATTAAGCAGCCAAGCTTTGAGGAAATTTCATACTCTCACAACCTTCCCACACAAAGATAATCATGAAGAAAGATAAGCTCAAAAATTGCAATGGCAATCCTACCTATTGAATTGAAAATTGCCACAAATAGAGGTCCTTGTTTTATTATACACCAAGATTGGAAAAGCTTCCCCAATGCTCAACATATTATTGCCCAAAATATTTAAACGCTGGTCTAACTTAATTGGCAACTACCCTTACCATTGATTAGTGCTAAGAGTCGTGCAATTGAATGGAGAACAAACCCATCAGTGTGACAAATATAGATATGGTTGTTGTTGATGTTGAAGTCGATCTTGGTGGCTATCAAGGGCTTGGAAACAACAAAGTAGGGGAGAGTGGTAGTGACACTGGTAAGAAAAAAAATGCCTCACAACAAACTGTCCTAAGGTGGTTGAACAATGCCCAACGAACATATCATATCAATCTATCTTATGCACAAATTAATGGACCTACATCCCCACATCTAAACTTTGTTTTTTGTTTTGATTATTAATGTTTAATGAAACAAAAAAAAATTCCCAAAGAACTTTAGTAAATACTTGATATTTGAAACCTGGCCAAATAAAAACCTTACATGTCAAAATGATCTTAGATCTAAGTGCAAGTGTGGATGCCTCCTCACCGATGCTTGTGCTCAGATAATCACACCCATAGAAGAACCACGTCCACGTCCACAAATTTTGATAGAATGTGAGCTAACGTTTAGAAAAAAACCAAATCTAAAACTAGTAATGTGCAAATGCAACAATGGATTTCAATCTGATTTGATCTAGCTCTTAAAGATTTGTTCTTGATCTTGAATATCACACATCCTGCAAATATCTCTCAGAAAAAATGAAGGGGTTTACAGAGATTGCTCTAATACCATGAATATATTCAAAAACAAAATCCCAAGAACAAAATACTACTGCGAAAAACTAAAAAACTTCTACGAGTGAATGTTTGATCCATTAAATCTATTGTGTATAAAATACATGAAAATGTCACCTATGTATAACAATGAAGGAGGCCTGACATTTAGCAAGGAGATAGTTATCACACCCAAACATATAAGAATGCCTACCTGAGCTTACAACTAATGCTAGTTTTATGCATTGGAAAATAACAATGCGTTGGAAAATAACACTAACAAAATTTATAATAGTATAAATGGTTGTTTGTAGATATTGTCAAATTTGTTTCCTTTACAAACATTGAGCATCACATATTAATTATTAGTGTTTTCCCATATAAAATTATTGTGGGTTCTATTTCTACTTTTATATCCTCTAGAGATAAAGATAACAAGTACTTGCTCATCCATTGATGCAAGTATAATGGATTAAATATAAATTAGACTTAATAACGTTATCACGAGAGTTATTAATGTTATAAACCTAGTCCATTTACAATATCTTGTACTATTCACTTGTGAGAGAATATGAAAAGTCACAAGTGATAGAAATGGTCATTAGGACTCCAAGCGACCTCTTGGAAGACGAATCCAAAGGTCAAGCAATTGTATTTATAGATGTATCATACCAATGAATAATATAACTTACACTTATCTCAATTTTTGTGCTCTAACAGTGGTATCAGATCACCTATAGTCCTTAGGCCTAAATTACCCTATGGTAGTTGTCCATAGATGATTTTTTTCCTCGTCCATAAACATTTGTCTCCCATTCTCATGCATAAATTCTTATTCCCTTTGTCTACCTGTCAGTGTATGCCCCTCTGCCTACAAGTCTATCCATTTGTCTACCTTGGGCATTTCCTTTCACGTACAAAAATGCATTTGACCCGCTAGCTTGTCATTAGTCTGCCATATTCAACATTATTTGCACCGTAATATGTGCCTTTGTGAATTGAGATTCATTCTGCCTAAAGTTTGTCTTCGATGCAGAAATGCCTCTATTTTATTTTTAAATGAAAAAAATGGATGAAATTAAGGAATTAATTCCAACCTAGGCATTTATAATACTTGCTTCTACCTAATAGAAAGTAAACAACAAAGATATATAGATAGAATATAAATTATTCAAAAATTACATACTAATTATTTGCCAATAATACATACACATATCTTCATCTAGCATAACATGCATGCCATTTTTATCACTTCACTTTGTAAACAATATAGTCAATACTAAAAAAAAATTCAAATATTTTATGAAAGATGAAATTTCATCTACTCCACAATAGGTTTAAACTGACGCTAGGATTTCACAACCAATTTTCTTTATCAATATCTACACCAAACTAGAATTAGCATTCCAAAAATCATTTTGAGCTCATGACGACTCATCTCCATCATGTTTTAGTGTATGCATATTATTAAATCCAATCTCTTTGTCAATATCTACACTAGAGTAGGGTTAGCATTCCAAAAATCATTTTGAGCTCATGACGACTCATCTCCATCATGTTTAGTGTATCCATATTATTGTCTTGTGAATTTTTTTGGTGACCAATATCCACTCTTCTAAATATGGCCTAAGGGTGGGTATGCACGATCAGATTTGAAACAATTGAAATCCAATAACACATATCCACCCTCACATGCTCACATAATGTTTTATAAGAAAGTTCTTAGTGTTCACTTTTTTTTCCGCCTTGACATGACTTATAAAATGGAAGAGAAGGCATTTTCTTCACACACACAAAATATTCTCATATATTATTGCTTGAATAAACATTACATGTATAGCAATAGATGAACCCTCTAGATTCGAAAATAGTGGATCTAGGATTCTAAAAATAGCTAATACAACTAATAACCTAATTCCAATAATAAACTATGATAGTTCCAATGATAGCCTATTATAACTCATTTCTACATTATTCCAACTCCCCCTCTTAATGTAGAAATGAGTTTTCTACAATACACAACAATATTAAACATTGTTGAACTCTGATCTTTGTCTGGTATGGTCTTCATCAACATTTCTACCCACTCTGAAATCTCATAGACTACGCTCTTTCTCAACCATCAACTTTGAACTACCACTTGATCCATTTAAGATACAATTGCTTTTGACCGTCAACGAAATATTTGTAGTGATAGAGAATTCATGACATACCCCAAAGAATAGTCTAAAGACTGAAGCATTCTATTAACATACTTCCATCTGTTGAAGTACATGGCATGTTGTTGTATTTGCTAGTTATATAGGAAAGCAATCTAGATAATGAATGTATCAAATGGTAAATCATACAACTTAACCTTTTTCACATACATACACACAAATATAACATGTACACATAACCAGTGGTTGTTGTTTTGGGGTCACCGCATCCTCCAAGAACTACAAGTTGTAACATAATGTAGACGTAACCAAACTAGTGACTTGTTCTTGTGGCACCTCATACATCAAGAACCACCAACTTAAATTATGTTACTCTATTATGTGATTGGTTCTTCATCAAAATCTCACAAACACACAAGCTCTTCAAATCTTTCACACTCTACAATCCAAATAAAATGACTAATTCGAAACACAGATCCAACCTATTCAGATTTCGAGATTCATAAATTATTGCTAATGAAACAAAATATCGTTGTCCTCTTCAGAATATGGCACAACGATGAATCTCTTTGAGCCTTCTCCATGGCACACACATGACATCATGTCTTCAATCTGATGACCTACAATCTCTCGTGAGCAAACCAGAATCAATTTCTGCTCTCTGTATAATGGGCAGATCTGCAAACAATAGTTTCCTCCAATATTGCAATTCGATTTGGTTTGGTGGTTGTAGCGATGACGGATTGAGAGATACTTTGTTTTATATAAACTTCGCCAACTTCCTTCAGATCACGTGAGCGAATTCTCAATTAACTTTTCTTTGATGATGGCATTTCATAAGCGTCGTAGATCCACCTCAACGATTTGATAAATAGATGCTCCTTCTCCAATCCACCAATACATGTCGCACGACTCATTCCAGATTGAAATGGCAACTTTTTAATTTGATACCCCCTCTCACAGGCATCGTTTCCTCCTCTTAGCAGTTGCTCAGATCTTCACAACCTTCCACGAGGGTAATCAAACAATCTACGACTACAGAAAAATAATGAACATGTACAATTCACAATAGAAATCACTCACAGCGGAAAAATATACTTATCACACATAACTAATCTACTCTCCTACAACAACAGATTAAAATTGAGGAATTTCCATGATCACAACCCCTCTCTTGAGAGAGTCAAGGTTGAACCTGCTCTGATACCAACTCAGAAAATGGAAGAGAAGGAATTTTCTTCACACACACAAAATATTCTCATATATTATTGCTTGAATAAACATTACATATATAGGACTAGATGAACACTTTAGATACTAGAATAATGGATCTAGAATTCTAAAAATAGCTAATACAACTAATAACCTAATTCCAATAGACTATGATAATTCCAATGACATGTTATTACAACTCATTTCTACATTATTAGAAGTTCCAACTATATGTTGCTAGCCGTTTTTTCTTTCCCATGTAGATTGACATGTAACTACTATTTTGACTAACATCTTTAAATGCACTATGTAGAGACGAATTTGGGCATGTAGAAAAGATTTGTCTAGATTAATTAAGAAAGTTTCCAAATGCAATACACTGCAATAAAAGTGACATGGAAATTCATGAAACATAACAACTCACCACATTTCCATACAAATTCTATGTGAGAGAGTCTCATGACATGGAATCATGATTTGTACATAGACCCAACCATGTTAAATGTAATTGCTAGGGTTCAATGCGCTACACAAATTAAAAAAAAAAACGATTACCTGTAATTAAGGGGAAAAGGTTACAGGATACTCACCTCGAGGTCTTATTGCATGTCTTAGCCACATGTTGCATGATTGAGTGCACCCATTCTCTATTAGTACACCTCTCACCTCAGCCATAAATATATTCTTATGAAACTCTACACTTGTTGAGGTTAATATAACCCTCAGTCCTTGTCAACTCTCAGAACCATCACGAGCTCCTGTCAATCGACCATAATGAGACTATTGACACTACAAAAACATCGAATTCCCAACAACATCACTCTTTCAAATAGGCAACCCCAACCATTGCCTTTTTTCTTTTCAAAAAGATGAAATGAGTTGAGATGGGATTGATAATGGATTGGACTTTGAGGTGACTTGGACGTATAAACTAGTGGCTTCGCTATTTTTCCTTGTTTTGTGAGAAAATGTGGGGAGAAGCGAGAAAAACATTGTAAAAAGAAACACGGAGGCACAAAAATTCCTTTTGTTTGGAGAGGTACAACAGGCTTTGAGTTGTGAATGCACCCGCAAAGGTGAGGTGAGGCGAGGTGGATCGTCCTGGTTGGGAGTGGAGTTGTGAGTGTGCCCGTGGAGGTGAGGTGGTCCATCCTGGTTGGGAGTGGAGCTATGAGTGCACCCGCGGAGGTGAGGTGGGTCGTCCTGGTCGAAAGACTTGGTAGGAACAACGACGGGTCTGGAAACATGAACAATGACGGGTTCGGGAACAGTCTAGTATAGCGACGAGTCTGGAACAAGAACAACCATGAATCCAGAATGACAGAAGTTGTGGCTCCTACAGGTTTAGGTGGGCTTCCGAATTTTCAGTCCTTTGTCTCCAATAGACAGAAAAGTATTGTCATGTTCCTTATTTTGTGTTTTTTCTTGTCCTCTATGGCAATGACAATACCTCAACACACATAAAAAAATGGGTAAGAGGTACCCATCTCAGGTGAAACAAACCATTTAGGTCAAGTGAAAATTATATCTTCAAGCAAAGCAGGGAAGTGGGTTTGGGTCAATGCCAAATATTTTGGGGGTATTTTAAAATGTAGAGCTGCTCATTTAAAATGGGAGCAGACAAGCAACAAATTGGCCCTTCGTAATAAACTTTCAAACAAGCCTCTTTTACAAAGGTGTAGCAGCAAGAGGACTAAAGACAATAGTGATTATGCCTTGTACAGTCCCACATCTACACCTCTCACATGGTCACCTAACCTGTATGTGCAAGAGTTACTAAATGCCAAGAGGATATTGGAGGTTTTGGAAGTCAAAGGGCATGAGAGAAACCTTCAAATCCAACTATTGACAATAGAAAAATGGGGATTAGCAGAAAACAATAAAGTTTTAACATATCAAGTGACATTGTTAGCAAGAAGCCCTTTTGGAAGCAAAGGCTGAATGACAAGGCTTGAAGGATTTCAGGAAAATGAAGAAAGATTCTGTTGTGAAAATTAGAGAGGTGATGAACTCTAAAACACCCAAAGTTGAGGGGAAAACAGGTGAACAAGCATACACCCATGGAGTGAAAGAGAGGGATGAAGAGAAAATAGATTTTACAAAAAAAATCCAAAACTTGGGCACAAGTCATTAGCAATTCTGCTAATATGGAAAAAGAAACACACAACCAAGGGGACGACATGCAAGATAGAGAAAACAAAGAAATACAAGGCAGACCACGAAATATAATTATCAAAGGTGTGAGAGAGTATGGAAAAAATGAATGTACTCTCGATCTTGCAAGTGAATTTTGAAAGGACAAGTTGCTTTGGCAAGACCGAATTTGCCAAGTGTTATCACTCCAAAAGTCACCCTAGACTGTAATCAGGTGAGCTTGGTAACATCAAAATATTTGTAAAAGTAAATGAGTTTCTTAAAAGGTCAAATGGACAAGACTCAGAATAATAAGACTTTAACTCAAAAATATGGGCTAATCTTGCACAAGCAAATGACGTCTTGATTAGCTTCAGTCAGTGAATTTGAATAAAAATGAAAAGGAGGAAGACTTAGTGAGGGAGGTGTAAAGGTTTGCTATTAACATCAGGTCTTCAAGCAACCCAAGAAAGAAAAACTCAAATACAAGATCCTCTTGAATTCAAGGTTTAAAGCAAACTGAAGAACATCACAACAACATTATAATCAAACATTCATCATAACACAACCATGACAAACTCACGTGGATCCTCCAATATGGAATACTTCAGCATAAGAGGTAACAAGATGATGTAAAGAAAAACTAACTTCTACTAATAAAAAATTCTCAGGTCCAGTACATAACTAGAGAACAGTTTACTCAGTCAAAGAAAATTACAATCTGGGAGCCTCAGCTCAACCATTTAAACCACCTTCTAAACATTTGGAATATGTCTTTATAACAAAAAGGAAAGGGAACAACTAGGGGTTCGATATGGCCTTCCTCACATCGGAATCTTCCAAAAACATCTATGCATCTAAAACTTGTGCTAACAGTTATTTAACACACTACTATAAAAAGGGAAAGTGTTGGTAACTGATCCAACAATATTTAAATGACACTTCCTCCCTTGATCTTCATTGATGTTCCTCCTCTTGCATGCCAAGTGTCCTGTAGAGGTGGTAAGTTGTTATCATGTTGCGAGCTACTATCTCAACCATTCTCCACATCATCAACCACCTAAAAGAGTAATGCATTCAAACTCCTTGATTCTAGGTGCCAATAGGTAGCGCCACTCTGGTGTATCTCTGCGTAGAATTCGGCCTTTGTCAAATATTTGGTAGCGCCTGCCAGAAAATTTGGTAGTGCACTATGAAATTCATAGCGCCCGTCGTTACAACACCTAGGATATTGGGTAGCGCCCATGGAATTCGCAGTGCCCAGGTGGTTGGGTAGCGCCCGTGGAATTCATAGCGCCCAAGTGATTGGGTAGCGCACTGTGTAACTCTTCTCAGGAGATTTGGTAGCGCTTGTGTAGCTCTTCTACAAGTTCTGCGATGCACCCCTTCTGCACATCCATGCCTGGAAATGGTGGAATGGGCGAGAATTTTGGGAACATCATTGTATACATCGTAGCTACATTTAGCTCTTCGACACCTGCATAATCACTTGGCACCTGGCAGCTTGCATTTCATTTTAAAAAATAACTCAGAGAACATATCCCATATGTCTCAGGAAACTAGAGATTGTTGTCTTTATATACACAAATGCTCGCATAACATATTTTATGAGACAAGTGGAAAGGAATCGGGCTTGGCATTTGCGTTTGGCTTTCTGTGTTGACTCGAGAATTGGGCGTGTGGGTCCCCTAAAATTTTGTTAAAATCCATAAAACCTGAGAGGCCTGTAGACATAGGCATAAAGAAGTTTGGTATATTGATAGCTTAGGCCTATAGCTTGACTCTAGAGATTCTAGACTTAAGTATATGCGATAGATTTTATTTGTAGTGTGACTTAGGAATTTTAAAGCACACACCACTCATTTTTGATAATATGAGATTTAAAAAATATAAAAAAAACAAATAAATATATTTTATATTTGAAAATCCACCAAGCATATACTAGGGCTTACCAATTTATTTTTTATTTTTATTGCAGGTCAAGAGGGCAAAGTCAAAGGATTTATGGGCAAAAGTGATCAACGAGAGCTTTGATGAAGAATCTGAAGGTTAAGTGATCTAAAAATGAAGAAGACTTGTATTCTTGAAAATATTTGCAAGTTAAATTTTATGTGTTAAAATGCAAATGGATCAACTTTGCAACACAACTTTAATAGGATTTCCTCATTCAAGATGCATATAAACAATAGCAATAACAGTGAACAGAAAACACATAACACAACAAATGATAATGGAGTTCACCCCTCTCTTAGGCTACATCTCTTGGTCCAACTTCCAATGGATCATTTGTATTATTTGCTCAAAGTGCTCAAACATGTGCTTTACAATGCTCAAAATACCAAATAGACTGTTCCAATGGCTTCAAAACGTCCAAAAAACCCTCGTTGGGCTTTTTCGGCACCTCCTTTGGCCAAAAATTGAAGAAGATAGGCTTCCTGGAAGTCCCCCTTCAAACTTGTTGTCTCTGCATCTACAAAACGCACCCTTGTTGGCTCAACCTAGCCCACACACATATTTAAGCATAAAAACTTAGCACCAGATGCAACCGCGCGAACCGTGCAAACTGTAGGACAATTACGGGAACACCTAGCCCCTAACCGTCAAGGGCAAGGTCGTATGACCCATATGACCGCATGCAAGTGCAAACATAGGCCCTGTTCCACAAGCCAATGGTCAAAGGACAAGTGGCAGGTGATTTGTATAACCGTTGGAACCAAATCAAAACACAACCGCGTGCGCGCGCCAAACGGTATAGCTATGGGTCATATGTTAATGCAATGTGCGACCAACGGTTGGGGCTAAGCACCAACCCAGTCGCGCCCCAACTATACACATATGCAAACATATATAAATATATTGCCATATATATAACAAGGATCAACCAGTGGTGTGTCGGTTGGTAGCTCTTCCCAAGTCTCTCCCCCCTGCCCGAAGGTCGCGAGGTCGACTCTGGCCAACAACATAATTTTAAACCAATGTATATATGACATGTGGCAGCCATTGATTGGGCCACGTGTCACCATCTCGTTCGTTGCAAACATGCCACGTCACATGCCAACTGTCACAACTGTCTGCCACATGTCGTACGACCTACCACGTCAGCGTCTGTACGGACTGTACAGTGGAGTACACAAACCCAACTTTCAATTGCTAGGTTTGCTTGTGGCACATAACGAACATCCTCGAACATATCTTGAAAACTTTCATTCATTTTAGGCCAGTAGCAGTATCTTTGCAAATTAGCCATTGTCTTGCCTACACCAAAATGACTAGCAATAAGAGAAGAATGGGCTTCTCTTATAAGGTTGATTCTTTCCCCCTGTGGAATACATAGCTTGCCAAGATGATACAAAAGATTATCATGCACATGGTAATCCAATTCCTCAACATGGTTAGAATGACACAAAGTTTCATATACTTCTTTAAAATCAATATCCAAAGCATATT
>ML813663.1:132882-172089 GCA_009831015.1 Picea engelmannii
TGCCAATGGGTAAAATTGTCTTTTAATTGCAACAATAAAATCATTCCAAGAGGTTAAAATTTTACCATGTTTCTTCATGTCCTCCTGAGTCTTGGATTCCCACCAAATGAGTGTTGCACTATCCAATCTTAAAGAAGCAAGTTAAATCTTAATTTCATCATCTTGAATTTTTTGTATCCTACAATACACCTCAATCTGACGAATCCAATTATCTAATTTCTCAACATTTACTTCTCCATTGTACATTGGCAATTCGAATTTAATATCAAGTTTTAACGAAGGAATTTGTGAAGGAGTTTTACCATGTCCTTTTGGAGAATTCAGAAGAGGTCTTGAATTGGTAGAAGAAGAAGAAGAAGAAGAAGATGGAGGTGAGGGTGGTGGAGAAGCACTATTCCCTCCATTTTCATTTGGAGTTTTATCACCACTGTCTCCCTTGCGCTTTGAAGGGTTGGAGCCTTCACCTTGCGACCTTGTATTCCTTTCCATCATGATTGTCATCATCTCTCTCATTTCCATGACAGCCTTTATGAGATCTTCATCTTCTGCAGGAACATGTTCATGACTCTCTTCATGAGCCATACTTGGTGAATGCCTCCTTGAAACTTGCAGTGATGATATAAGCTTCCTCCTTGAAGGATGAGAACTTGGCTCTACAAGTTGACCTTCTCCTCTTGTGAGTTTCAACCTTGTGACCATTAGAAAACAAAACACTTGCAAATAGTCAAGTCTTCAAAAACCTATGCTCGGATACCAACTTGATCTAAAAATGAAGAAGACTTGTATTCTTGAAAATATTTGCAAGTTAAATTTTATGTGTTAAAATGCAAATGGATCAACTTTGCAACACAACTTTAATAGGATTTCCTCATTCAAGATGCATATAAACAACAACAATAATAGTGAACAGAAAACACATAACATAGCAAATGATAAAGGAGTTCACCCCTCTCTTGGGCTACATCTCCTGTTCCAGCTTCCAATGGATCATTTGTATTATTTGCTTAAAGTGCTAAAAAATGTGCTTTACAATGCTCACAATACCAAATAGACTGCTCCAATGGTTTCAGAACGTCCAAAAAACCCTAGCTGGGCTTTTTCGGCACCTCGTTTGGCCAAAAATTGAAGAAGATAGGCTTCCTAGAAGTCCCCCTTCAAACTTGTTGTCTCTGCATCTACAAAACGCACCCTTGTTGGCTCAACCTAGCCCACACGCATATTTAAGCATAAAAACTTAGCACCGGACACAACCGCGCGAACCGTGCAAACTGTAGGACAATTACGGGCGCACCTAGCCCCTAACCATCAAGGGCATGGTCGTATGACCCATATGGCCACGTGCAAGTGTAAACATAGGCCCCGTTCCACAAGCCAATGGTCAAAGGACAAGTGGTGGGTCGTTTGTATAACCGTTGGAACCAAATCAAAACACAACCGTGTGCGCGCCAAACGGTATAGCTATGGGTCATATGTTAATGCAATGTGCGACCAAGGGCTGGGGCTAAGCCCCAGCACGGTGGCGCCCCAACTATACACATATGCAAACATATATAAATATATTGCCATATATATAACAAGGATCAACCAGTGGCGCGCCGATTGGCGGCTCTTCCCAAGTCTCTCCCCCCTGCTCGGAGGTCGCAGGGTCGATTCCGACCAACAACATAATTTCAAACCAATGTATATATGACACATGGCGGCCATTGACTGGGCCACGTGTCGCCATCCCATTCACTGCAAACATGCCACGTCACATGGAAACTGTCCACACAACTGTCTACCACATGTCATACGACCTGCCACGTAAGCGTCCGTACAGACAGTATAGTCAGCGTCCCTTTTTTTGCCTATTTGTCATTTTGAACAGAACGCGATATCTCTCGCTCCCGACATTCGTTTGAACCCAAGTGAGTTGCGTTGGGTTCGTAACGACGAGGCCTACACTCTCGTTCGATTTGAAGCGATTCCAAGCACTTTGAATTTTTGAGCAAAATTTGATCCCCTGGATCATTAAGACACTGGCCAAAAGACTTAAGAAAATGATGAATCAAGTAGAAAATGATGAAAACGTTCTCAAAAAACCATTACATTTTGATTGCTAACATTTGGCTCCAACTGGGATGGAGACATCCCTACAAAGCTCCAAGAACCTAGCAGTTCCAGTTGCCTTATCTGTTGGGTTATGGAGTCATCTGGCCTATGAAACCAATCTTTGAAAACTCTCAAGACCTGTGCAACTGATCTATGTATACCTTCAAAACCGGCCTTTATTCACATAAAATGACTGATATTTCTGTTGCAAACTAGAAGAAAATAAATGCCCGGGCAACGAGCTTATTTCCTACCCTACTCTACTCTAACCAACTCTGCAATTGGTTAGGTAAATGTTGCCTTCCATAACAACCATTCAAGCAATTTTAAAATTGAAGAAACCTCGTCTCTATCACTGATCAACAACTAATGTTTGAAATGTAACAACAATGATAAGAATTCATTCAAGAAACCATACTCACCCGGACATGCTGATAAAAATATTAAGTCTGCATGCTCCAAAGCATTTGAAAAGTGCAACTCTATGTATTCATCGACAGGGTCATGAAATTGAAAGCAATGCCTGATTAATTTATGAAAGGTTACCTTCACTGGTTCAAAGCTGCTGACAATTTGTGTGATGCCTTCTGCAAGCATACTTGATTGAATGACAAACACAGGCATTTGTGGGTTGAATAACTGTTTCGTAACTCTAGAACCACTTGTTGGTTGATGGCTGATCATCTCTGCATATACCGTGGGGATAGTATGTTGCTCATAAACTTGGTTTTTATTAAGACAGGTATGTTCATTGGTTGGTGATGGATAAAAGATTAGATTTATATGAAAATCCCTTTCCACACCTCCATAGCATTTATAAGGATCATGATCATAATCATCATCTACATGAATAGTGCTAAGAGGTTCCAAACAAATCATAGAAAAATTTAGTTTATCACCATCACTGGTATTTCCATAAAAAATAGGTTGTCCATAACAAACCTTTGACTCTTGACATTCAGAATGTCTTTTTTCAGGATGCTTTCTAACAACAAAGTATTCATTACCAAAGTGTTTGTCAACAACAATCTGCCCTTGGTCAATGTTTGAGACAATGACTTCCTCATAGGCAAGGTTGTCAAAGATACCTGCTTCAAGGACCAAATCATCCACTATATTTTCTTCATGCGGACAACAAATAAAATCTGCCTCATGTTCAAAGTTGACATGATGTTGACTTTGAATCCTGCCACAAGCTCGAAGGTTCTCCTCCACTTCCTCGACATCCATGAATAATTGTGATAAAGATGTAGATTTTCTTTCCCTAAGATACAAAACAAGGTCAAAGTATTGAGACACTATGTAATATACCATGGCAGCAGTCTCAGAAGGTTTAATTTCCAAGGGCATGCTGCAATACAAGTTGTAAAACCTTCAATTAAAAACAGACAAAACTTCATTTTTTCCCCTTCTCAAAGTAGTGAACTCATTTAGGCATTGATCAAATGAATTTATCTCTCCCCAGTATTTTAAAAAGGTGTCATATAGTTCATCCCATGAACCAATGGAAGCAACTTCCATATTCTTGAACCACAAGGCAACATTTCCAATCAAAGATTTAGAGAAAAGCCTCATGATAATATCTTCATGCAATATTTCTAGATTATGGATGAAGTCTTGAAAGGCTGACAGATGCTCTTCTCCTGTGGTGTTATCTTTTCTAGAAAAGTTGGCAGGTAGTCTACAAATCCGGGAGGGTAAGGATGAAGAAATGATGGCAACTTTAAAGGTCCAAACATCTTTCCCCTAACCTTAAATTGGAAGTCAATGGGTTGTTGAACACTAGAAGGTTGTTGGTAAAGGTCAGAGGAGTTGGCAGCCTGAACTGAATCAGTTTTATTATTTGCAAAAGGACAATAATCATTTGGTGCATGTTGAATTTCAACAAGCTGGTTATTAACAACAGAGGGAATGGTAGAAGGTAATAAATCGACTTTGAAATCTGGAGAAGGGAGAAAATCGCGAGGTTCAAACTGATTACAAAAGTGTTTATGAACCTCATCTTCTTCAGGTGTTTGAAGTGGATGGATATCCTTAACATCAATGACATGGGAAGGGGGTAAATCTACTTGTTTGAAAAAGGAATAAGCAAGAGAAGGTTGGTGGTCTTTAGAGTACACAAAGCAAATTATGATTCTCCTAATGTGTGCAGGGAAATTCAAGAAAGAATGAAGGATAAAGAGCACAAGTTCTAGAAATAAATTCATAACTTAATACATGAACTTGCCTCTGCCTTCCATTTATGTCCAAGCTTGTTCTCACAGTGGAGTCATCCAATAGGTTCGTCTTCATGGAGTCGCCAAGTAGATGATTACAGTCAATTTTATGTATCCCTCTCTTGCCTACCATCAAGAGCTAGATCTATGTCGTTCTTCCCATGGAACTCTTCAATCTGCTCAAATCTGTCCCCGGCAGCGACGCCATTTATGTTATCACTCCAAAAGTCACCCTAGATTGTAATCAGGTGAGCTTGGTAACATCAAAATATTTGTAAAAGTAAATGAGTTTCTTAAAAGGTCAAATGGACAAGACTCAGAATAATAAGGCTTTAACTCAGAAATCTGGGCTAATCTTGCACAAGCAAATGAGGTCTTAATTAGCTTAAGTCAGTGAATTGGAATAAAAATGAAAAGGAGGAAGACTTAGTGAGGGAGGTGTAAGGTCTGCTATTAACATCGGGTCTTCAAGCAGCCTAAGAATGAAAAACTCAAATACAAGATCCTCTTGAATTCAAGGTTTAAAGCAAACTGAAGAACATCACAACAACATTATAATCAAACATTCATCATAACACAACCATGACAAACTCATGTGGATCCTCCAATCATGAATACTTCAACATAAGAGGTAACAAGATGATGTAAAAAAAAACTGACTTCTACTAATAAAAAATTCTCAGGTCTAGTACATAACCAGAGAACAATTTACTCAGTCAAAGAAAATTACAATCTGGGAGCCTCAACTCAAAACATAGTTACCAACTTAATGAGAACTCTACAGAGTTCTCGTTTTTGGGGGGGTCAAGTTTTTTACCGTGCTTTTTAAAAATGGTGCTACCGGTAGCACCCCCCTCCATTTTTAGGTGGTTTTTTGACATTTTAAATTCCCCGATACATAAGGTTTCAACTTTGCTTTTTTAAATGCTCATTTTTTCATTTATTTTCAAATTGTTCAATTTTTTTC
The DNA here is from genome assembly GCA_009831015.1 of Picea engelmannii. NCBI lineage: Eukaryota > Viridiplantae > Streptophyta > Pinopsida > Pinales > Pinaceae > Picea > Picea engelmannii. The sequence continues at coordinate 138,157 of ML813663.1, forward strand.
TTTTTTTTCTTTTTTTCTCAATTATGTTTTTTCATCTATTTTCAATCTATTTTTTTATTATTATTCAATCGTGTTTTTTATCATATTTTCATGCTTCATCCAATGTTAAAAATGTTGTACACCATTTAGTTTTTTGAAATTAAGATTTTTCATATAATTATTTGTCCTTAATTAAGTTATGGTTCCATACATTTTAAATATAGTGGAAAATATCATTTTTAACACATTTTTTTTTACCTTACTTCAATACATAGAAAATAATTGTAATTAAATAACATTATTTTCGAATATTTAGCTAAAAAATACAATTCACTTTTTTTTGAATCAATTAAAAACTAAAAAAAATAAGAAAACAAACAGAATTGAAATTTAAAAAACAAAAACATTTAAAAAAAAAATTCGAAGAAAAATCTAAAAAACTAAAGAGTAAAAGAAAACCATAAAATTATATATATATAGTAAGAAAAAATGAAAAAAATAAAAAATAAATAAAAAATAAAAATTTTTAACCTAAATTTTTTTAAAAAGGTTAAAAAAAAACCCCAAAATTAAAAACATATACACTAAAACCCCAAATTAAAAACTTTAAAATAAAAATTTTAATACAAAATTAAAATAAAAATTAACAAAAATAAATTGCAAAACCTTAAAATTACAACAAAAAATTAAAATTTATATAAAAACCTAGAAAAATAAAATTTACAAAAAAAAAATTCATAAATATCTAAAAACACAAACATATGTAATATTATAACATTGTAATATTATTACAATGTTATAATATTGTAATAACATTGTAATAATATTACAATGTTATAACAATGTAATAATATTATAACATTGTAATATTATTACAATGTTATAATATTATTACATTGTAATAATATTACAATGTTATAATATGTACGTGACCTGGGTTAGGCTCGCGGGGGGGTTGAGGTGATGTCTGGTTAGGTCCCTGGGGGAGTTGGGGCGATGCTCGGCATCGCCTCAGCCCCTTCGCGGGCCTGGCCCAAGTCCCGTGGACGCTCGACTGAGGCAAAGAATGGAAAGGTCGGTGTAGAATTTATCTTCCACCGAAAATATAAAGTTGGAATTAATTAGGAGCTGTCATTCTCCTTCCATTTCAAAGAATAATTTATTGATAACAAATCCCTTTCACATTATGACACGATTTAGTGTTGTTGCTACGTTAACTTTATAGGTCTTAGATTGAACATTAAAAAGAAAAGTACGCTTTATAATTTATGTTTACCAATAAAATAGATATATTTTTAATATAAGACTAGCGAGGCACAAGACGAGAAATAATTGTTTCAATAAAGAATAAATTAAAAATTGTCTCATGATAAGATTATGTATTTATTAAATCCTTTATTTTATAAAGGATTGTTAAATGGCTAACATTGTTTAGATACAAAATAAATTAAAAATTGTTTAATGATAAGATGCATTTATTAAATAATTTATTTTATAAAAGATTGTTAATTATTTTTTCAAAATTAACAAGTTTTTTGAAATAAAGTGTATGATGAACATAACATTTGGTGAGACAAAATTTAGTCTATAATTTTTTTAAAAAAATACATAATTATTTAGTTTGTTTTAAAATTGTATTTATGTGCACAAAAAACTTTAAGAGGCTTTAATACACTACATACATATTATTACAATGTTATAATATTACATTGTAATAGTATTACAATGTTATAATATAACATTGTAATACTATTACAATGTTATAATATAACATTGTAATACTATTAATATATTATATAGTTAGATATTTATTTAAAAAAAAAAAACATTTTAATAAATTTGTAGTTTAGGTAATATTAGTGTTTTTGTTAAAAAAAAATTTAGATGTTTTTTTTTTAATATTTTATTAAATTTGATTATTTTCCAGTTTTTTTTTTCTCATTTTTTTTTCTTTTTTTAAGTTTGAAGGATTTTTTGCTCTTCTTTTTAACAAAACAACGTGTTTTTGTTTTTTAAATTATTGTTTTTTGGGGAATTTTTAATTTTTTTTCATTTCTTTCTAGTTTTTCTTTGTTTTTCACCTTTATGTCAGCTCATAAAATTTCTTAGCTCATATGTTTTGAATATGGTCAATATAACAATACTTTTAAGAAATTATTTATGTTTCATTCAATGTAACCTGTATTTACCTTTTTATTATTAAAAGTAAAAAATTATTAAAAAGTGACGTTGAATTTTTAAACTATATTGTGATATTTCATGGCATTATGTATTACCTTGTGCTTTGCATAATAATAAGATGTAATAAGTAAACATTTAAGGGTTTCTTTTATGATTTTGTTTACAGTAATGATGAGTTCTTTTACCACATTATAAAAATGTGTCATTTTCATACCCCAATTTTAGAATGGGTGCTACCGGTAGCAGTACTTTTCAATTTGATAGTTGATTTTGAGGTTTTGGTTTTAATGGTACCAAGTGATAAAAATACGATTTCAAATGATCTCAAAATTTGACGTTTTGAAAAGAAAAGAAAAATTCAAAAACATCTTATTTGTTTTTAGGTGTCGATTTTAAGGTTTTTCTGAGCTGTTGTCTAAGTTTTAAAGGCCATGTTTGAAAAATGTTGTAATTTTGACCCCGTTTTAAAAAATGGTGCTACCGGTAGCACCACTTTTTGATTTGGTTGTTGATTCTGATGTTTTTTATGCAAAAATATGGGTTTTTTGGGCCAGAGTTCTCGTTTTGAGGTCACGGTTCTCATTAAGTTGGTAACTATGTTTCAACCATTCGAACCACCTTCTAAACATTTGGAATATGTCTTTATAACAAAAAGGAAAGGCAACAGCTAGGGGTTCAAGCTGGCCTTCCTTACATCGAATTCTTCCAGAAACATCTATGCATCTAACACTTGTGCTAACAGTTATTTAACACACTACTATAAAAAAGGAAAGTGTCGGTAATTGATCCAACAATATTTAAATGACACTTCCTCCCTTGAACTTCATTGATGTGCCTCCTCTTGCATTCCAAGTGTCCTGTAGAGGTGGTAAGTTGTTATCATGCTGCCAGTTACTATCTCATCCATTATCCACATCATCAGCCACCTAAAAGAGTAATGCATTCAAACTCCTTGATTCTAGGTGCAAATAGGTAGTGCCACTCTAGTGTATCTCTGCGTAGAATTCAACCTCTATCAAATATTGGGTCGCACCTGCCAGAAAATTCGGTAGTGCACTGTGAAATTTGCAGTGCCCATCATTACAACACCCAGGAGATTGGGTAGTGTCGGTGGAATTCACAGCGCCCAGGTGATTGGGTAGCACCCGTGGAATTCACAGCTCCCAGGTGATTGGGTAACGCACTCTGTACCTCTACTCAGGAGATTTGGTAGCGCCCGTGTAGCTCTTATGCAAGTTCCGCAGCGCACCCCTTCTACACATCCATGCATGGAAACGGTGGAATAGGCGAGAATTTTGGGAACATCATTGTATACATCGTAACTACATTTATCTCTTCGACACCTACATAATCACTTGGCACCTGGCAACTTGCATTGCATTTTAAAAAATAACTCAGGGAACATATCCCATATGTCTCAGGAAACTAGAGATTGTTGTCTTTATATACACAAATGCTCGCATGACATATTTGATGAGACAAGTGGAAAGGAATCGGGCTTGGCATTTGCGCTTGGATTTGTGTGTTGACTTGAGAATTGGGCATGTGGATCCCCTAAAATTTTGTTAAAATTCATAAAACCCGAGAGGCCTATAGACTTAGGCATAAAGACGTTTGGTATATTGATAGCTTAGGCCTATAGCTTGACTCTAGAGATTCTAGACTTAAGTATATGCAATAGATTTTATTTGTAGTGTGACTTAGGAATTTTAAAGCACACACCACTCATTTTTTATAATATGAGATTTAAAAAATATAAAAAATAAATAAATATTTTTTGTATTTGAAAATCCACCAAGCATAGACTAGGGCTTACCAATTTATTTTTTATTTTTATTTCAAGTCAAGAGGGCAAAGTCAAAAGATTTATGGGCAAAAGTGATAAAAAAGAGCTTTGATGAAGAATCTGAAGGTTAAGACACTGGCCAAAAGACTTAAGAAAACGATGAATCAAGTAGAAAATGATGAAAACGCTCTCAAAAATCCATTACATTTTGATCGCTAACACCAAGCATGGACGGTGGGTAAGCCTAGTGGTGAGAGAGCTAGGCCCATAAAAGTCATCATGTCAAGCATACATGACATGCAAATTCTCCTAGGCAAGAAGCAACTCTTGAGAGGCTCTCATTTTTTTCTAGACGAAGATTTAACTATTAGACAACAAGAGGAAAGAAGGGAAGAATTTTCAAAGGTTAGGGCAACAAGGGATGAGGGAAAAAGGGCATGGTTGTTCAAAGGAAAAGTTGTTATTGCCTTTTTTGGTCCTCATTCTAAAACAAGACAACAAGTTGGTACCAAGAAGAGACAACAATTTCATTAGTAGGAAACTATGCAACAAGGCCAGTATGGACAAATAGGGGTGAAGACTCAACTTTGAGTCTTGTAGGCCAAAAAAAATAGCGATCAAGTTATTCCCAGGTTTCCTTAAGATTAGTTTGTTGGAACTGTAGATGTTATCCTTGGAGGCGGGGACCTGGGTTAGGACCTATCACGGAAGATAGAGACATAATTTGTCTATTGGAAACACATGGGAATGAAGGGTTCAAGACACCTCTATTTGAAGAATATGTGAAGATGGCAGTGTGTAACAAAGCAGTTGAGACTGGTAAAGTACATGGGGGTATCATGGTCTTAGTGAGGAAAAAAAAAGGTCGTCTCATTCAGTTAGAAAGAGAAGACTCAAATAAACAATTCATTTGGTTTAAAATGTCAAAAAATGGTAACATCATCAGAATTGCAACATGTTATTTTGACCCACAAGTTTCAAAAACTTACAAAAGTAGGGGGATTGACTACAAAGACCCCTTTGCAGTCTTAAAAACCGATATAGCATCGTACTCTTAACTAAGTGAAGTCCTTATAGTGGGTGATTTCAATGCTAGGACAACATGTGAACAAGCTAGTATTCTTCGTTGCAAGGAAGACTACAACCCCATTTGGCTTACAGAATAAAGAAATCATCAGTGGACAAGAGTTTCAGAGGACAACAAAAGCTACAACTTTTTTGGGGAACAACTGCTTACTCTATGTGGGGCATTTGACTTAGTAATTTATAATGGGTTGGCTAGATGGGCGAATTCTGGCAATTTCACCTGCAATTCCTACAATGGAGCAGGTTTAGTAGACTATGCAATTTTCTCACATGGTTTGTGTGAGAAAATGAAGGAAGTTTTCATCGGTGAACAACTATGGGAGTTGAAATTTGATCATAGACCGATCTATTTAAGTCTCACTTGAGTTGAACAACAGTAGCATGGGACTAAAAATCAATACATTCAACAACCTCCTTCAAAGGGCAAAATTTTTTTGACTCAAAAAACGGTAACACCTTCAAGATAGCGCTAAAGAGGTTGTTTAACACGGAGAAAATTTTGTCCCAGGGCCTTCATAGCCATGAACTAACAAATTTAATTCAAAGTGCACTTACACAATGCAAACGAGCAAAAAATAGGAAATCTAAAACAAACTGCTTTCCGGTTAATGTTTGGTTTGATGAGGAATGCAAAACAACAAGAAAAACTTTGAAAGATTCAAGCCAGAAAGAAATAAACATAAAATCCTACAAGCAAATTGTAAGAAAGAAAAAATCTGATTTCGTGATCTCAAGGAGGGAGGAACTAATCTTCTTGGGGAAAAATAACCCCAAGTTATTTTGGAAGGAACTTCAAATGAGAAAGAAACAAATTGAAAATAATATCACAACTTATCAATCGTTCGAGTATGCAAAGCAGCTTTATGAGCAAGATCCTAAGGTGCCCCCCCCTCCCTTGGTCAACACTAGTACTAAGCTCTTCACCGTGCAAGAAATTGAGGTCAATATCAAAAAATTGGGTGTTGGAAAAACAAAATATTTAGTTGAACTCTAAGCAGAATATCTAAAGTGGGGTTCAAAAACTCTTGCACCTCACATTATGAAAATTTTCAACAACATCATTCAACAGGGATTCCCTACAGATTGGACAACAAACCTAGCAATACCGCTTTTCAAGAGTGGGGATGTCAACAATCCTTCCAACTATAGGACCATAATGATAAACCCCTTGTTTGCAAAGCTATTCAGAAGTATGCTAGGAAATAGAATCAACAAGTGGGCGGAAGAAGGATATAAGCGTGCTAAAGGGCAAGCAGGTTTTAGACCTAAATAATCAACAATTGATCACGATATAACTCTAAGAAACATCATTGAAAAAGTGTGCGAGAAAAAAGAGGAAGCCTTTTGTTTCTTTGTCGATTTCAAAAAAGCTTTTGACACGGTCCCTAGAGATAAGTTTTGGCATAGAATGGAGGAATTGGGGTTCCTATGCATCTTAGAGCAACCGTCCATAGGTCATATGAGGAGGTTAAAGTCAAAATCAGAACATCATCTAGTATCTTCGAAAGTTTTAGGAGTAATATCGGGGTCAAGCAAGGGTTCCCATTGTCCCCTACCCTTTTTGGTTTATAAATAGACAAACATGAAGAGTGGTTAAACTTATGGGAGGGTGATGGTGCTCTTTTCGATGATTTTGTGATAAGGCTTCTTTTGTATGCAGATGACATTATTATGATTGCTATCTTGGGTTGCAAGAATAGTTAATTTCCCTTGAGCAATTTTGTAGTACAGTGGGGATGCAAGTCAATACTAGCAAGATGAAAGTGGTAGTTTTTTCTAGCAAAAGAAACATAATCAACATAAGTTCTACTTTGAAGGCAACACTCTTGAAGAAGTGGTAGATTACAAATACCTCGGAATTGACTTCAACAAAAATCTAAGTTGGGAAGGTTGCAAAAAGAAAAGAACATTGGGATGTTGGAAAGCTTTCTATGCTTTTCAAAATAGGTGCAAAGAGGTGGAGCCATGGGATTGGAAGACTATGCAAACTCTCTTTAGGATTTTAGTGATTTTAGTGGTTCTATATGGTTGTGAAGTGTGGGCCAGCAGTACATCTCACTTATAGTGGAAGCAAATTGAGAAGATTAAAAAACGCTTGATCACAAACAAGTTTAAAATTAAAAGTTCGGTCCTTTGTGATATCCTGCTGAGTGAAATGGGGGTTGCTCCTATTGAAGCAATTGCTATGGTGTGTCTCATAAGATATCTAAAAACAATTGAGCATATGGAAGACAATCAGTGGCCTAAGGTCCTCTTCAATGACATATTGTGCAAAAGAAAGAAGAGGTGGATGAGACAAAATATTAAATGGCTTAGTAAATAGGATATCCACTTGAACAGGTGCCCTACGAACAATAAAGATATAAAGGCTTTTGTTATTGATAGGTTCCACATGCGAACTTGGGATAAAGGGCTAGGGAGAAAGAAAGAGTATTATATTGAAGAGTTTAACCCCGCATACAATCATCATCAAAAAGTGTACATTGGGACCAATATATCTTGGAGAGCCAAAATGCTTATTGCCCAATTAAGAACCAATTCCCATCAACTCTATTGTGAAACTGAGCATTGGAAAGGACCAAACGAAGCCTGGGAAGAAAGGGTGTGTGTGTTTTGCACCTAAAGAAAAGTGGAAACCAAAAAACATTTCATTTTAGAGTGTGAAGCCTTCAAAGACAGTAGGGACAACTATGTAAGTATCTTGACAGCTAGCTCTTGGAATAATTTATTCAGTGAGGAGACAATGGACAAATTGGGGGAGCTCATCATCAAGTTGAACAAGAAAAGGGCTGAAATGCATAAATCAGTGTGTGAGGTGGTTTGTCCCATAGGCTATTGTTATCCTCGTGGACGTTAAAATCAATATTTTTTTCTTTCTTTGTTTCGATGCGAGAGATCAAAGAACAAAATCATGCGCTAGATTTTGTTGTTCTCCCATGTATGTGATTCCCTTGCCTTGAATCATGACGACGACTATGTCCACTTCTGAATATCTTGCTTCGCATATTTTATATTCTAGATTCGACATCATGGTCACCATTGCGCAAAATTTGTTTATCGTATTGAGTCTTGTTTCAATTTCTTTGCAGAAACAAAGAAAATATTCGAGTAGCGGAAGAAGATGAAATTGCAGAGCTTCCATAAACTACGAGCCCTGTTTGAGAACTTTTTTTGGAAGGGAAAAGGCATACAGTGGCATGAGAAGAAACATTAATTTCAATATCTTCCCTTTCATAGGAATTATTAAGCTTTTCTTTGACTTGCAAATAGGGATGGAATTTCAAAACAAAACAGTTGGTGATGGTGGAATCGATTGCCTATTTGGATGGATTGAATTTTAAACAGTATTTGATGAGCCCTACCGACAAATGACAACGACCTCCCAATGATGGTGGAATCGGTTTCCTGTAAGCCAAACACCAAATGTTTGGAAAGGTCACGGCAAGCCATACACCAAATTGATGTATGAGACCCCTTGTTTGTGGGACAAGGGACCCCCTCTGCCTAACTATTTGACTGGTAAAGTCTACTAAGGTATACATACCCTACCCCCTTTGGATTTGAATTTGTGACCTCTTAGGAGGAAACACGTGTTATTAACAATTAGGCTCATTCATGCTATATATTAATAACTCCACCATAACTCCACCATAGTTACTATGGTTCATAAGAACCATGAAGGTATGTTGTGTTTTTATTTTATTTATTTCATCTTGTAAATGATAAAAAGGGTCCAATCGTAATTAAAATATACTAATGAAATTAATAATTTAACAATTTTTTTATTATAATTTATTATTACTTATTTATCAAATGTATTAATTAAAAATAATGGAAAACACGTGAAAACAAGATTAAAAAAAACACGAGCATTATAATAATATTTAGTATGTAGATTTTCAAAGTTAGTTTGGATATGCACTATTTAGTAGTTTAGAAATGTCTCAATATTTAGAGTGGACACTCCACCCATCACTGGGGGATCAGAAAAAAATTGTAAGAAAATGGAAAAGAGTAAGTTAGCGAAAAAAGAGAACCCCATCAATCAAGTAACGATCTTGATCACCACGGTCATCAAGTCCTTTTCCCTTGATCCCTCTATAAAAAGGTGTCTTATTCCACACAATCGTGACCCCACAAAATTCATTGGCAATCCCAAATCCATAAGAAATACAACCCACTTAGCTCCAATTTCAACGCTATAGGATCCCTGACCTATTCCTTGGCCAGGTTTTTGGCTGATGAACTTCAACATTTTATAGGTCAAACCCCTTCCTACATTAAAGATTCCATTGAATTTATCAATAAAATTCACGATCTTCAGATGGAAGTGTTAGGGTCCTGTAAATTATAGGTAATTTGTTTATTCAGTTGTCTATTTTTGGGATCTGTTGGCAATATTTAGCCATTGAATCACTGAGTGTCATAGACTAAAAAATGTGTTTATCCAAACAGTGATTAGTTTTTAAAGTCTGATGGCCAAAACACAGTTTGGATATGTGAGATATTTTTGCATATAAATTCAGTTCATAATAGGTTGCAGGTGTTTTCATGGAAAAGTGCTCTTAATCAACTTTCCAATGGTATATTTGGTGCCTCAAACCGACATCCAGATCAAAAGGTAGAGGAAGATGAAGTCTGAAAAGAAAGCCCAAGTGAAAAATTATTTATTTTGAATTGATTTTCAAAATTAAATAATAAATCCAAACTCTAAAACATTAGAAAAATATTTATTTTATGACAGCCAAAGTCAAAAACTCGAAAGTCAAAGCCTATGGCCCACCCCACAAATTCCTAGATAAAAAATCCTTGAGATCTGTGAATTAATCACATCAATGGTTATGTGTATGTTTCGGAGCCCCCATCCCCTCGACATTTAACCAGTGGTTTTCACTCTTCCCACATTTTACCACTTGTCACCCTCTCGTTAAATTGGACCCCTCCTCCTAACCCACTTACTACCTACCCCCCCCCGAAAAACATTTTCCCTATTACATTTAAAAATGATTGCCGGGAAGGTTAATGGTTATATGAAGCTAGGTTTAGGTGAATTTAAATTTAAAACTCGAGGTTAAAATCAAAACAACACATGGTTTTGAAAATCCATCCAAAGTTTTACAGGAGTAAAAGAAAATTTACAGATAGAATTTACATGGGGAAAGTGAAAGGAGATTTACATATGTGAAATGAGTTTGCATGGGGAAAAGTGAAAATACTTTACCAACCAGACAAAACAACACATGGTTTTGTTAATCCATGGATTTGGAAAACATGCCATGGATTTGGAAAACAAGATGGTTTATAAGATCATTTAAATGAATATGTTGAAATTTTAAATCATGAAATTCATTTAAGGATTTAATCAAAATATTTGGAAATGTTATTATTATTTTTCCCAAATATTTTGTGACAAAATGAATTATTAAAAGGCAAAAATGACAGAAATATAGCTAGAAGGGACAGATGGCAGTCAAATTTTATATGTGAAGAGCACCTAGCAGCAAATGACCAGTCGACTTCCGGAGAAATTTTTGGGCAAACGGGGATTAATTTTTAAAATCTGAGAGAGGTTTTTCTTCAGCATGGACCTAAGAACAAAAACCTATTTCAATTTTCTCACAGGTATCACGAAGTGGGAGATTGGATGGGATCTTTCAGCCTTGTTTTTCGGGCTTACATTTTTCCTATTTTGGACTTGTTTTTGTAAAGCACATCCGGGGTAAGTGGAAATGAATTTCAAGAAACCGAGAGAGGTATTTTCTCATAATGAGGTCATATAAAAAAACCTCCTCCATTTTTCACAAAACTATCAATATCCGAGAGATGTGAGCTCGTGATTGCAACCCTATTTTCAGCAGTCTGGTCCATTTTTCATGGCAGAGAGTTCAAAATTCCAACGTATCTCTTTCTATTTTTGAGGTAGGTGGTTGGATCCAACCTCCTAAGCTTGGGAGGTGATATTTCCTATATATTCATGTAATTTTAATGCAAAAATGGGGAACCTGTGGGAAAGAAAGACTTGTTGATGTAAAGCAGCTCACAGAGCTTCCTTTGATCAAACTTCAGTAATACAGTTGCAACTATTACAGGATTCTTGTGTCACTTATGTTGGTAATGTGCATCTGTCTTTGTATCTATGTTTTAACTGTTATTCTTATGTTATCGATACATTCTGAATTATTCAACAGAAAATTGAAGAACACAATTTGTTTTGATGTACACTCTGTTTCTGGCTTTGAATAATTTCAATGTTTTCTGCTTGAGGGTTGTGTTCAAAATTCTTAACTGCTCTGGTATAATCTGATCTCCTCACCTTTTCTTTCGAATCAATTATCAACCTTAAGAATCCAACAAAGGTGCCTATCTTGCCCTGTAAGTTTTCCTGTAGAACCTGCCTTGATTGAACTAAGCTAGTGACTCCATTGCCCAATGGCTTATCTCCCTTGTTTCAACCCAATTAAATTCTAAAATACAAAACCTGAACCATAATAGCTAGCCTAATATTATTCAGAAGAACATAGCTAAATCATATAGAGATATCCCTCTTTGAAGTTGTTTGGGCTAGATCCCAACTTCCAAAGTGGTTTTTTGGTTACCTCTGGGTTTCCTTCACAACCTTGGGAAATTACAGGGTGCTAACAGGAAGAACAAAAACTTATGGTTAGTTTTGGCATCATGTCCCTTTTCACTAAAATCCATGTTCCAAAAACTTTAAACCTTATTTTGAAATTAGTCAATACAGAGACCTTGAATCTAATTAAGATTTGTCTTACCTCTACTTTCTTCAGTTTTAAAGAAAAATTCTATGAACAAATTGAAGGCACAACGATGGGATCATCCCTATCCCCCATCATGGTAAACATATCCATGGAATAATTTGAAACATTAAGACTCAATAACTTCCATATTAAACCCAAATGTTGGTTTCAATTCGTGGATGCCACCTTCTTTATTTCATCCCACTACCATTCATCCCTTACATCATCCTTTGATCATTTGAAAAACTTGTCTCCCCACATCAAATTTACCACAGAAACCCAACGAGATAACTTGCTTCCATTCCTCAATGTTATAGTCACTTGACAACCTAATAAATCTCTCTCCCACCAAGTCTATCATAAAAAGATGCATACCAATAGATATCTTCGCGCCCAATCCCACCACAAGTGTGTTAAAAAATCCACGGTTCTTAAAAATCTTATATCCAGAGCCATTCAAATTTATCGCCCATAACCCCTTAATAGAAAAAAACCATTCTCACTAATGTCATTCGTGCCAATGGCTATTCTATTTCCTAAATCAACAAAACTTTATGTTTTGTTTTCCATCCAAAAACTAAAACCCCCCGTCATACCTCTTCTTCCCAAGGCCAAATCTCACTTCCTTGCATTCATGGAATCATTGATTATATTTCCAAGATCTTATCAAAACTTTCAAACCTCACAAAACTCTTAAGCGACTTTTTCAAAGCAACAATGGCAAATCCAACCTTCTTTTATCCTAAGGTGTTTACTGGATTCCATGTTCTTGTGAAAAATTCTATATCGACCAAACTAATAGATCTATCTAAACTTGCCCCAAAGGACATATAGTCGATACTTATTATAATCATCTTACTAAATCTACTACCACTAAGCATTCACATAACACTGACCATCTTATCTACTTTAATGACACCAAAATCCTTGCACCTACTTCTTGCTACTCTTACCGAATCACTAGGGAAGCCATGGAAATTGACAAACATCTTAACAACTTCAATTGGGAAGACAATTAAAAAGTAAGCCACACTTGGAAACTCATCATCCAACATCTTTTCCAGTGAACATACTCCCCACCTCTTCTCGTCCATGTAAATTGCCACACTTGGAAACTCATCATCCAACATCTTTTCCAGTGAACATACTCCCCACCTCTTCTCGTCCACCTCTTCTCGTCCATGTAAATTGTTATCCCTCTTTCATCCACCCCTTCTTGTTTATTTCTTTGATTCCCTCATATTTCTTTTTATCTATTCTTTATCTATCTAAAATAGCACTTCTTAGATCACCTACCCCTCACCCTCCCTCTTTATTTTACTTTCATCAAATCTTCTTCTGATTTTATTCATTCCTTTTAATTTATATATTTTTAGCAATCATCTCATGTTTGAATTGTTTTTTCACCCCTTGACTTGATTATTTCATTCTTGTATTTTAATTTATAAGTTATATCTTATTCTTTTATCTATAATCTCTCGTGCTTTAATATATTATAGAATAATTATTTCTTCCATTCTTTTATTTACTCGAATCACTTATTAGATTTGTCTACTTTCCGTGTTTTAGTCATTGTTTATATTAAATTTGTCTTTATGAAACGAAGTAGAGGTGCAAAATACACTTCTTACACTAATCCATGAGAGAATAACGTGCAAACTCATAACATAACAATTGCAAACAAATGAAATAAACAACAAACCATTAAACACGATGATTTCTTGGGGAAAACTCTTCTAGGAGAAAAACCCCACACTCTAAATCACACTCAATGTATTATTCAACAACTAAATGGTTACAATACATTATAGACTCTTCGTACTTTCAACAAGAATGTTTAGTAGTGAGCTCCTTCTTGTTTGGATCTTTAGACCAAATCTAACCTACACTGTGCACTACGGAACTACACTGGTCACTCGAGCCTATACATGCCAACACGAGGCATCTTACAATGGAGTATCTCCAGCCATTAAATACATTTCATTGTAAAAAATACCATGAGTCAACACCATGGGTTATCCAATACCATGGGCATATAAACCATGAACGTTAAACCCATTGTTGATTGTATTAAAGTTATTCTAACTACTTTATGTCTTAGTTAAGATTAACCCAGCATTCCTCCCTTTAAACTTGACTTTGGATAACCACCTACCCCCATCAAAGTTTATTAACAAGGTATTATAGAATACAACATGCCCCTTATCATCCAAGCCTACATCTAGACTTTACATTGATAAACCATCAAACCAAGGGTATGCATGCCTAAATAGGTCTTACAACCATATGCCCATTTACATATGTGATAAATCCAACTCCATAAAAATACTTACAATTGTATGCCCTGGCATGCGATGCTATGAAACATCAACTTATTTCCTTACCAACATCCCTCTCTGCTCCAAATACAATTACACAAACCAAGTACTTATATTACCATTGTATTTTATGGATCTCATAGAGCTCGTTGGCTTCCACATGACCCTCTCTATGATGATACAATAGATCTAGTAGTGAAAATAATAATCTAAAGCTAATATTGTAGATTGTTGAATTTTTAATGCTAGCTCAAGTACATGTAGTTTCCTTTTAGTTTAGCATGAACTTGAACCATAAACAATGCAACAACACAATAGTTGTAGTAAACCAAGATCACAAGAAGAATAACCATGCACAAGACACAAGAAGTTATCCCGGGAAAACCCTTCTCAAACAAGGGAAAAACCCAACAACCCTTTACTATATTGCCAAGAGAAGAAACCCTCACACAAAAAATCCTAGTGCACACAATAGAGTGCTCTATGTCCAAGAAATCTAGCGCATAGAAAATGCGCACCAAATTTTAGCTCACCAAGTATGCATTGAGTGAATGAAATATGATCCACAATGGGGATGTATCTCTCTAATAAATATGACACAATAGGGCTGACTTGTACAACTCAATAATACAATTAATCTTTTACATAATATTAATTATCTTTACATAGTATGGCTGACTTGTACCCTTCATAATACAAATTAGGGTTTTACAATAGTCTTACTCTTTGACAATATAGCAAGGGGTCTCACACACATCCTATAGTGCTCTTCCACTAGGGACAAGTCCAGATGTGCTCAACCACAAGGGATGTCACTCTCAAACAAATTAACTCAATTAAATCCATAGGAGTACGAACTAGAGAGCCATCTCAAGTCAACTGAACTAAGTCCATAGGAGTACAACATTAGACCATCTCAAGTCATTTCAACTCAATACAAAGGAGCACGACAAGAGACCAAAACAAGTCATCTCGACTCATTCTAGAGGAGTATGACTCACCTATCACATATGCGTTTTCACAGATCATCTCAACTTAGTCCAAAGGAGTACGATCAGGAGAATGCCTCGTGACGTTGCAATCATCAACAATCCCTCTCAGCTAGGGAGGCATTCTCCACCAGGCCAAGTCTTTCGCGAAAGTACTCGAACTTTGTCCTGGCAAGCAATTTGGTGAAGACATCTTCAACTTGCTCGTGTATAGAAAGGTACTACACATGTACTGCTTTCCTCTGCACCATATCTCTAATGTAATGGTATTTGATCTCGATGTGTTTCGATTTATCATGAAACAGAGGATTCTCTTATAGCTTCACACAACTCTGGTTATTGCAATGGATAATGGTGGAATCCATCTCATGTCCAAATAAGTTTGAAAGGAGCTCGCGAAGCCACAATGCTTCACGGACTGCCACACATAATGCATCGTACTCTGCTTATGCAGTACTCAAAGCCACATAAGTTTGTTTCCTGCTACACCAGGAAACCATGGCAGATCCCAAAGTAAAACAACGACTAGAGGTACTCTTCTGGTCCACTGCGCTCCCTTCCCAATCTACATCGGCATATCCCTGCAATCTCATGTCTACACCGGAGGCATATCTCAGTCCATAAGCAATTGTGCCTCATAAATATCTCAACACATGCTTCGCTGTTATTCAGCATGTCTGTCTCGGCTAACTCATAAAATGACTGAGTACACTCACTACATAGCATATATCAGGTGCCTGCTTTAGTCCATACAGAGCTTTCTTCAACCTGCACACATGAGACTCCTTCTCATGTATCACGAACCCACCTGGTTGCTCGATGTAAACTTCTTCCTCAATTTCTTTATTGAGAAAGGTTGTCTTCACATCCATCTGATGTACTCTCCAACCCATGGATGCGGCAAGGGAAATAATTGTACGAATGGAAGTGTATCGGGCAACAGGAGCAAATTTCTCCTCATAATCTATTCCCTCCACCCAAGAGAATCCTCTAGCCACAAATCTTGCTTTGTACTTCTTGAAACTTCCATCAGCTGCATATTTGATTTTATAGATCCACTTGAAAGTCACTACAGACTTCCCTTTCGGTCTTGGAATAATATCCCACACACCATTCTTCATGATGGACTGATACTCTTCGGTCATGGCATCTTGCCAAACCTGTTGAACAGTTGTTTCTCCACAACAAGAAGGCTCAGTATCAATGACGTGACTCATAGCTGAAACATAGCTCGAAAATATCTATGGTCTCTTGCTCTCTCAGAATGTACCACGAGGAGCTGCATGTCCCTCTGCATCTTGCAGAGTTTGTTGAGCCCATGCAAGCCTCTTCTGGCCTACTGTAATGTCTCTGGGAACATCAACTGGAGCTACGAGATCAACTAGATCAACTGGATCAATAATTGCCTCCCTTTGAACTGATGAAGGGGGAGAAGGTATTGTCTCTTCTTTCTTCTCGCTGTCAATCTTGATCCAGGTGGATATCGGTGGCCACCCACCTTTTCCAACTGGCTCAAAACAGTTTTCTGGCAATTTTGGCAATTTACTATTTTTAGCAGGTTTTAACTTCCGGGGCCATTTTGAGGGCCTAAATGAAGGTTTTTTGAGATAGGGGTTCTCAATGATAGTCAAAGGCATGATTGAGCCCCCAAAATGAATCTCCTCAACGATACCTTTCCAACGAGCTATCACACGCCTAAAACGGAGATCCTATGCAAAAGTTACGACCCCGGGAAGTTGATGTACTAACTTACCCAAACGGGGCCCACATGACTTGTGGCGCTTCATCTCCTAGGGTTAGGTTTTTGGATGTCTATGACTTTTGGCATTCTCTTCTATTGTAAAAAGGCCTCTAGAGCCTCATTGTAATCATCTTCTCATGGATGCGAGTAGCAGCCACATCTCTTCTCAGAGATAAGCTACGAGCGCCCTAGCTAGTTTATTTCCATTCTGTCTGTAAGCATATTTCAGTCATTTGTTATTAATGAAATGAAGTCTTATTTCCGTTGCATCTCTGCGTTTATGTGTATTTTTGTATTTCATTGTGTTCCTACATAAATTCGGATCAAATATTCATGTGATATTCTTTGGATCTTCGGAAGGTTATCTCTTCCTCAAAGGTGACATCTCTGATAACCTCGATTTGTCTCTGACCAGGGATGTATATCCAATATGCCTTTGAAGATTCATTGTACCCCACAAATGTACCCTTTCTTCCTTAAGGGTCTAGCTTGGTCCTCTTTTCCTTGGGTACATGAATGTATACTGGACACCCAAATATCCTAAAGTGTCCAACCTCATGCTTCACTCCGGTGAAAGCTTCTTCGATAGTCATGCTCTTCAGAATCTTATGAGGACTCATGTTTTGAACGTACAAAGCTGTCATGGATGCCTCTTCCCATAGAATCATAGGTAGATTATGATCATTTATCATTGTTTTGGTTGCCTCAACAATGGATTTGTTCTTCATCTCTACAACCCCATTCTGTTGAGGGTTATAAGGAATGATGTAATTCCTCTTGATCCTTGCCTCAATAAAAAAATCACTAAAATCCTTGGAGGTGTACTCTCCTCCATTATCTAATCTCAACACTTTGATATTCCTCCTGGTCAGGTTCTCAACCTAAGCTCTAAACTTTTGAAATCTTGCAAGGACTCCATCCTTGGTCTTCAAGAAGTAAATCCATGTCTTCCAAGAGTGATCATCGATGAAGAGCAGATAATACAAGTATCTACTCAAGGAATCAATAAACATCAATCCACAAACATCTGTATGTATCAAGTCCAAGATCCCCTTGGATCTACTGCCACTGCTCGAAAAGGACCCCTTGACATTCTTTTTAAGAGCACAACCTCTGCAAATGCCATCATGCTCGATATGTATCTCTGGAAGGCCTGTTACCATATTCCCCAGAGCGGGAAGGGATCTATAATGTAAATGAGCAAGTCTCCTATGCCATAGCTCGCACAAGCTTATAGTATCATGTAACAAGTCCTTTACTGGTTAGACAGTCAATCTGTACAAACTGTTTTCTCGAACACCAATCACTTGGGCAGAATCCATGCGTGAGTTCTTGTGCCATGCAATAACTTTTCCTCCAAAGAAAATAATCTTGTAGCCTTTATCCTCTAAGGCAGAAACAGAGACAAAGTTCATTTTCATCCCAAGTACATATAGTACCTCACTCAATTGAAAAGGTATGTCATAATCTAGCTGGAAGGAAGAAGATCTAACTCCCTTCACATTATATCTGGCATTATCCCCAAGTACAACATCCATGCGAGACTCTTTCTCTACAAGATCAGTGAGATGTTCTCTATATCCAGTCATGTGTCTGGAAGCACCACTGCCAATCAACCAAATATCACTATCAGTAGGAATCGTACTTGAGAGTGTTGAAATGAAGAAGAACGCCTCATCCTTTACGCCTTCTTCTCTATAAGGTGGTTTTGAATCAACATTGGCACTGGAGGCATGTTGTCTTCATTTCTTCCCGGTAGGACAATTTCTCGCAATGTGTCCATACTTGTCACATCTGAAACATTGAATCCTCGATATGTCTTTTCTTTGTTCATGACCTGGAGCTGCTGAAGTTTTCTTGCCATTGAATGATTTGCTGAAACTTCTTATTTTTCTTCTACCTTTCTTTGCATGAGAAGCAAGATCTTGATTGTCATCATGATGGGAGTCTTGCACTCCTCTCGTTATAATTCTGGTTTCCTCTTGAGTGCAGTCTACCCATAGATGATCAAACTGAAGTAAATCTGCTCTTCCATTGATACTTTCATTGAATGGTTCCCAATGGCTTGGGAGAGCATTGAGAGTAACCATGACAAGTTCTCTGTCTGTTGTGCTTTCTCCAATGGCACCTAACTGATATTTGATCTTTGAAATCTTCATGAAGAAGGTAGCAGTGGTGTCATCTTTCATCATCTTGAGATTTTGAAGTTGGTGTTTCAATGCAAGAGCTCTGTTAATGTTGTTTCTGTCAAACATCTTCTTCAATGCATCATACATTAGATAAGTTGCCTTCAAGGTAGAAATGCGAGGTAGTAGATGATCTCTTATTGAGTAGATGAGTATCTTCCTAGCTTTGACATCATCTGTCTTCCATTCAGCCTTCTCTTCATCAGTTGTTGTTGTTGGTAGAGTTCCTTCTATCAACTTCAATAGGTCACTCTCTTTTAGAGTGATGTGTAATATTTACTTCCAGTAGCTAAAGTTGCTTGATCCATCAAGCCTAGCTTCCACCAAAATTTTGTTCCTCATGGATTTCAGATTCTTCACAAACCCTAACAACTAGGCTAGAAACCCTAGCGTTTTTGAAGAGGAAGTCTCTAGGCGGTTCGTTGGACTTATGACTTCCAACAAGAAGCCCTAGAGAGTCAAAAGAACCCCAGCGAGCTGCAAAAATTCCCCAACGATTTGCAGAAACCCTAGAAACCCTAGGGCCGAAAATACAAACTTCTTTAATTTTCAATCTGAAAGTTGCAGGTGATGCACTGGACTAGGTCGTACCTGCATGTGAAGAATTTAGGCCCAACACTCAAGGGAATGTGCTAAAACTAGCTTGACAAGGAAAAGGGTAAGGGTTGCTTTTGCAGTTGTGGTAAGAGGGTGACAACTAGCTTGGAAAGGTGTTGGAGTAGCTTGTGCAATGTCTCTTTCAGGAACACTGCTCTAATATCATGTTGAATTTTTAATGCTAGCTCAAGCTCAGGTAGTTTCTTTTTAATTTAGCATGAACTTGAACCATAAACAATACAACAACACAATAGCTACAGTAAACCAAGATCACAAGAAGAATAACCATGCACAAGACACAAGAAGTTATGCTTGGAAAACCCTTCTCAAACAAGGGAAAAAACCAACAACCCTTTACTATATTGCCAAGAGATGAAACCCTCACACAAAAAATCCCAACGCACACAATAGGGTGCTCTATGACCAAGAAAGCTAGCGCATAAAAAGTGTGCACCAAATTTTAGCTCACCAAGTATGTGTTGAGTGAATGAAATATGATCAACAATAGGGATGCATCTCTCTGATAAATACAAGACCTAACTCAATGAATAGACATGTTTGTTAGCACAATAGGGCTGACTTGTACAACTCAATAATACAATTAATATTTTACATAATATTAATTATCTTTACATAGCAGGGCTGACTTGTACCCTTCATAATACAAATTAGGGTTTCATAATAGTCTTACTCTTTGACAATATAGCAAGGGGTCTCACACACATCCTCTAGTGCTCTGCCACTATGGACAAGTCCACATGTGCTCAACCATAAGGGACGTCACTCTCAAATAGATCAACTCAACTAAATCCATAGGAGTACAAACTGGAGAACCATCTCAAGTCAACTCAACTAAGTCCATAGGAGTACGACAGGATACCATCTGAAGTCATCTCAACTCAGTCCAGAGAAGCATGACAAGAGACCAACATAAGTCATCTCAACTCAATCCAGAGGAGTATGACTCACTTATCACATATGCGTTCTCATAGATCATGTCAACTCATAGATCATCATAGATTCCCATCCAACCTGTGTTAGAGCCCTGCAGGGAAGTGGGAGGGCCTAAGGGATAGTGTGCAGTGAAGGGGGATCCCACTCCTTGGATTGTGCAGGTTGAGGGAAAGAGAGCAGGTTGATTGGTATAACTATAGGAAAATTAGTTTGTTGTGGGTTATGTTGGGAAATGAGTGGACAAAAGAGAGACACCATTTTCTTGTGGATTCATAGCCCCAATTCAGGGGTGATTTTCTTTTGAGATTCGTAGTAAAAAATCTATGGTTGGGTGGAACGTCTGTCCTCGTAGCTAGTTGCACTTTTGTTGATAAAAAATCAGTGTTTTTATCTCTGTTTCTCAGTTCTTATTTATGGGATTTATTTGTCATGCATAAATTTTGAGTTTTAAGCATTTATATGTTGTTGTGTGGATGTTAATTTAGTTATATTCATGTTTTAAAAATATTATTAGTTGCATGGGCATTTTCAACATGCATGTATTTGATTTAATTGTATTGGAAAATTTTAAATAGTTGGGTTTAGTAGTGGGGGCACTATAGGCCCTGACATCATTAGATCGTACATGATCTACCACCAACTTAAGATGTGCAAGATTTAAATTTGACAGATTTATCAAATCTCTACTTGATCTCAACAAATCCAAGCATCCAAGTGGTAGATCTATCCATCTACCCACAAATATATGTTTCTTCATGCATGTTCCAAGCCAAAGCCAGATGTTTCAAGCTCACTCTCCATTTCAAGTCTCGTCATGCTTGCCATTTTCTTGTAACAAGTTTTCATTCTGCACAAGCTCCCACTAAAACCAAGACTGGATAAAAAAACCTTATCCCTAACACCTTGGATCTTGGGTGATTAGGATATGATACCAAATGAAAGGAAGCAAAGGTGAAAAATACACTTCCTACACCAATCCATGATAGAAGAATGCATAAAAGCTTAGAACATAATAGTTGCAAACAAATTAAATTAAAAACAAACTATTCAACAAGACGATTTCCAAGGGAAAACCATTATGGGAAAAAAAAACCCACACTCTAAAGCACACTCAATGTATTATTTGATAACTAAATGGTTGCAATACATTACAAAGTCTCTGTCTTTCAACAAGAGTGTTTAGCAATGAGCTCCTTCTTTCTTGACTCTATAAAACAAACCTGGCCTACACTGTGCATTCCAGGACTACACTAGTTGTTACAACATCAAGCATTGATGGTTCATCACACATCTCCTAGGTTAAGTCAGTCGAGTACTCGATGTGCTTGTCGGTCAGATAGTCGACCAATAGTCGAAGATAGTCCAACGTTTGATCGACCAACCTAGCAATCGACTACGAGTTGGATAGATAATCAGTCGAATCAAGTCTTGTTGATCCTTCTCGACAAAACGAATTTTGTGGAGTCAGCTCTAACAGATGACGATTGCATGTGGACAAGATCTTCCAGATTCTATGGAAGTTGGTTAGATCTTGAGACTATAAAAAGAAGATCCCTTGGGTCATTATCAACAAGTGATCAATGGAGATTGTGCAATAGATCATCCAGATCAAGATGTGCAACACGCACCGCGATGTTATGGTCATAGTGTGTCTTGCTTAAGTGTTTTAACGGTGTCTTTAGACACCACCCTTATCTTCAAAAAATTGTGTTCCTCTTCAATTATCTACATTATTATGCTCTTTGTTTCATGTCTTGTTCCACCTCATTCCCCGACATGATATTAGAGTCGATGGTTTAAAACCTCGACCTGTTATCTACAAACCTCGTTGAGTCAGATTTGTTGTGTGATTGACTATGGTTTGGTGGTTTGTTGATCGAAACTTATTGAAATAGACCACTCTGTCTAGATATTTTAGATGGATTTGAAGATTGTTCATGTTGTTCTGAATGAATCAAATTATGCAATATGGGCATCGGATATGGAAACCCCGTTGAAAAGTAAAGGACTGTGGTAGTATATGAAGGTGGCAATCCTCGATCTAACATACAACTAAACAAAGTTGGTTGTTGATGGTGAGAAGGATGAGGTTGTAGGGGTCATTACAACCTACATATAGTGAGAGATCTATTTTCACCTTAGTTGAATCGACTATCCTCATCAAGTATGGAAGAAGTTGAAAACCTTTTTCAACCAAGTCGATGAGAACCATGTCATGCGGTTGGAGAAAAAGTTGATCTCTCTCAATCCACATTCCTTCAAGAGAATGGAGGACTATTTGGTACGTGTTAAGAAACTCTAGTTCAAATTGGGTGAATGTGGAAAGAAGTATCAGAAGAAGGATGAACAACTCATCGATTTGGTCCTGATGAACTTGAGAACACCATTCGACGTGTTCATGTCGACTTTCCGCACCAACTTGCAAGCACATGAGGAAGATGGTAAGGATTACACCTTTGAAACTTTTTGTGGTCTTTTGCTTACCGATCAACATATATTGCTTGGAGAAGGCAATCTTGGTGGTAAAAACCAGGCCCACTTGCTCAAGGGAAAGAGCAAGATGGATCCCAGGAATAGACTGCAATCTGATGTCTCTACACAAAAACTTGCATATAAGATAACCACAACGAAGTCAAAAGAAGAAGACATGTTAGTATTGTGGAAATAATGGATATGTGTGTTAATGCCCAAAAGCGCAACATGAAATCTTTGCCTGCAAATGAGTTGCAATGCATTATTACTTATATATAATAATAATAGTAAATAGGTGGGACCCCTCTAGAACAATAATAAGGAAGAGAAATGGCTCCTCTTGTTGAGATCTTCAAGCTGCACTCATGATTACCTTACAAGAAGAATTTCATGGTTTGAGAATAAAAAGAGAGATCCTAACTTGGTTCTATTTGCAATCAATGGATGTTGGGTGTGTTAGCAATTTGATTTTAAGGGAAGGAAATGTTTATTTCACTAGACATTTTTAGTCTTACTACACCTAGACTTTGACATATTATTCAAACACTAAGTGTAGGCTACATGAAAACTTATGGTATATTTGGGCAATTGATTGTTATGTGGTATGGTAATCCTCCACTAGCAAAATATGTGGGTCATGTTTATTTTGATGCTAAGTATGTGATGAGCATATAATAGATATTAGATCAATGTATCAACCTTGAGCCCGACTTTTGATGTTGGAAATTTATGTGGAAAATGGGTAAAGTATGGTTGACATATGTTTAGAACGGGTTTTGGGGGGCTAAGTGCGCTCCATCGTGGGTTGTGGTTGATGTCATTTAATATAGAAGATGGAAAGCGATGTGCATTTACTACACGTCGTTCTTACCCTACCTCGAAGCTGCCACCTTCACTATGCTTTTCACAGTTGTTTTGGGTGCTCTGGTTAGTAGATCCTCCATTGTTCTTGACCCTCGGCGGAAAAGTAATTGTGCTTTGTGGTTTCCTAGAATTATTCTTACATGTATGTGGATTTTACCTCTTTATTCATCAATATGTTGGCTCTGCTCAAGTTAAAATCGTCTTGCTGGCTCTTAGATTTTGCATGCAGAATGTGTTTGTTTTTCCAAAGCTTACAATGAATTTTTGGTAAGCATTCTCGCCATGTAAAAATGCATTTCGATTTGGGTATCTTTATTTTTTGGCATTTAAGCAATTCAAACTGGAAATATGTTTTGAAATTCTATTTTTTGAAGTATATGGTTGCATTGCGCCTGGAGCAAATGTTGATGTTACTGTGATATTGTTGTTGGCAAACGTCTTATGGGTGAATACGTTCGGTTTTACTCATATTTTATGATTAAATTTTAAGGGTTTTTTCTCTATAAAAGAATAGTCAGGGTTTCATGACAATTATATAGTACCCTCACCTCATGCCTAGACCTTGGAAGATTTGCAGTTATTTCATATTATTATTACCATTGTTTGCAAAGTTACGAAGGCATGTGTATTATCTCTTGTTGTCACTTTGGAATTTTGCAAAGAAATTGTGATGGGAAGGGATTGTTATTGCTTCACTTGTAGCCCACACTTAAAACCTCACGCCCACTATGTCTACTCCAGGCCTTGTTTCCCCATCCAATACAAATAGACAAGTAATAAATTTAAACTTAGATTTGAAATCTTGTTTAATTGTCTTGACCCAACAACTGGAAAATTGATTAGACCCACAAAATCGTGGCTCACTTTGTTATTTATCCATGAGGGAATTCGATTAACTTTTGGAGTTAGTGTGGGTTTGATGAAACAATGATTACTAGGCTCACATTGGGGCTTCGAATCTAGTTTGTTTTCACAACAGTTAATTTGGTGTTATGGTGCAATTTTTATATAATGCACAATTGAAGGGTCTTATGATTCTTTTCTTAGCTTTTTGTGTCGACTATAGGTTTTACGGTCATGATTATAACTGAGTCAAAATTGATTTGTCGGTGATATCCTACAGAATGCTTTACCAGTTTAAAAGGACATCTATGGTTTTAAAAAGAAAATGAAACTTACGAAAGTTTGACAGTTCTGGAATTTTCCTTGAGTTTGATTTTGAGCAGTTTAAAAGCTGTCATGTCATGGATAAAGTGTGTTGAAGTTTTAAAAGAAATGGTTATGGCACAAACAAAATTTGGTTGGTGGGATTTTTGTGATTTTAGCTTGGAAATAATTGGCTTGGTGAACAATGGTAAAACATGTTTTCGGCAGAGGACATTAATGTTGATCATGGAATTGAGTAAATGATAATTTATAATATGGAACAATAATCGTCTCATTCTCGTTCATTTTTTCATTTTCCTCTCATTCCATGCCCCTCATTTTCCCAAGAACATTTAAATTATTCCCTGTTCTATTATTATGAATTTCATTTTTAGGAGGAAGGGATAGAAAATGATTGGATGATGACTTGAATTGGAAATTATGATATGGAGGCATTGTTTTTATGAGAATAAGTTTCTTCTTTTTGCTTGAACAATATCCATTTATTCATTCTCGTCCATACTATCATTCTTCATTCATTCCAAAGCCCCCCATATTCCTAATGACCCCGTAACTCCCTGTTCCAATGCAATTGTTATTAAATTAAAAATGTGATGGATTGTATCAATGGATGTATTGCATATGCTTCTGGTGTGAATGATAGAGCCAACATTTGGATTTTATTCAGGTAGAGTGTTAATGAATGGATAGTTAAAAGTTTTTCATATTCTGATTTGAACCTTGCTTTAGGGTGAGTTTTTTTAGCAGGGGCAGTAATGGCAGAGGTGCCAACAGAGGCAAAGGTAATAATTGATAAAGAGGCCACATAAGGCCACATTTCTTAATTCATTTTGACACCGATCTGCAAGAATTAAATAATATTTTCCAAGATGGATTTTTTTAATTTAGTTGGACAAGGGATTTTGCAACCCAAACCCGAGAGACCTCCTTTTTAGCCTCATCAAAACTTCTCTGGTGTCTGTGTTCCCCCTCGTGTCTCTATACAGCCAAAACAACTCGTCAATGATGGGTGGCAAGAACTTGTCCATCAACCCATTGTACATCATCATGGTTAGCCTACACCATCATTACGATTGCCCCCTCCTCCACCATCGGTAAATCAAAATGCCAAAATTGACCATGTTGTTTCACCAGTCCAATCTTCTCATGGAAGCAAGAGGCTCAAAACTGTCATTCCCGAGCTAGAAATGGATAAAGGAAAAGGGGTGGCCAATCCCTCCAAGTCCTCCAAAGATTCCTCCAAATCAACGACCTTTCATGCACACCATAAACATTGTTGTTCCCATGTCATCAATGAGGTCCAACCCCAAGGCTCCAATCAACTTAAGGCTATTGCACAAGACAAATCAACTGAAGGGGAAAAAGAAGCAGGCAACAGTGAAAAGAGTCAGACTACCACTCCCAACAAATATGGGTTTTAATGTTATTTTTTGTGGTAGGATGACAAAATATATTTGGACAACAAAGATACATTTATACCGATTTCTTTTGGACAACATGGATATAATTCTATTTTTGGGGCAACAATCATATTTTAATTTTGAAATATTTGGCTATTTATATGAGGATGGGAGTCACAAGGCCAATGTTCGAGCACATTTTTTGGGTGTTATATTTTATATTATGTTGATCATTAAAGCGATGAAAAATGGAGTAACAAGGAGGGAATATATTTAGTTTAAATTTAAACAAGAAAAGTTAGGGGTCCCACCTATTTATTTATTATTTAAAAAGACCCTTATTTATTTATTATTATTTAATTGTCTCAACTTATTGGTTAATCTAACTAAAGCTTAACAAAAGAAAGGTAGTTGAACTACCATAACTTATTGGAGAAGAATAAAATCTCAATCCAAGGAAGAGACAAGGGGAGAATAGAGAGAAGAAGGACAACTTCTGATATAAGGTTTGCTCTATACTTGTGACATTATTATGTTCTTCATTTATTCCGAGTTTACCAAAAAGCTAAACCATCTTCATGACAATAGGGTCTTATTGAAGGCAACAAGATTCAAAATTGAATCATATCTTTCAACAACTTGTTTTTAAAGGTGTAACATCTATCTTAGGTAGTCTGTGTATTCTTGTTTGTTTGTGGATTAGATTTCATGATTGATAAAGAATATTTTGCAGAGTTGAGTGAAAATAATTTTATGGCAAGCTGATACAGATCTCTAGCTTCAGTTTTCTTTTGTTGTCAGAGTCTTTTTGTATGGTGCCCATCAGAGACTTCTAAATTTGACTTTGGTCCCCACCCTCTCAGGGGTTTGTAAAGATACTTTTTGCTTTGTATCTCAGAATGAAATCAATACAAAGAAATCAGATGGATGATTTTTGTCTCACATGTGTATCTTAAATGATATTTTTTAGATTCTTTTTGTCCTTGTCTCTTTATCCATGTACACACTTATGTATATTTTCACTTTCTTCTTTTTGCACAGTTACACATAATAAATAAAACTAGCCTTGGTCTATTGTATATATTACTTGTGGATCAAGTGATTGTTTTGATTTAAAGGCTATAAACTCTGGGCAACCTTCCTAACTATCTTTCCTTAGCCTAGCAACATCCAAAAATGTTTGAGTGAGGTCCTTTATATCTTTTTCCTCAACAATGTGGAGAAAAACTATTATAAGAAGAGAGACAATTTAGAGGAGAAGGTTAGACGCCTTGAAGGAGACATGTATGTTGTTCACCGACCCACTGATAATTTCACCTTCCAAGTTGGGACTTATTAGGCCTTGTTGTCTCACTCTGCGCATAATGAGTGGATAGTTGACTCTAGGTGCACTCATCACATGGAAAAAGATGCCTCTTTATTCACAAGACTAAATAAAGTTGAGGAGAGTAAAATCTATGTTGTTAATGAGTTTGCTCTAGATGTTGTTGGTCAAGGTGATGTTGCTTGTCGACATGGGAAGATTGTCGACATCTATCATGTGCCAAATCTTAGTGCAAATATGTTGTTTGTTGCTTAGTTGACACAAACATGCAAGGTTGTGGAATTTTAGCCAAATCGGTTCTATGTTCAGGATTTGAAGAAAGGTAAGTCGATTGTCCTTGGTGCGCTTCTCAACCCGACATATAGTTTGTACAAGTTTTGTGACTCGAGTCGACTGCACTTTCTTCTCACACTGATAAGAGAAGTCAAATTGGCATGAGCGAATCGAACATCTGAATTTTCGAAGTCTGCAGGCACTGACAACTCGTAATATGGTTGCTAGTTTGCCGAAGGTGTTTCCCCTTGAAGGAGTCTATACAGGACGTGTACTTGGGAAACATCATCAAGGTCCATTTGACTTAGGTACAACGTGGTAAGCACAAAACCTTCACTGGCAGGTGCAAGGTACATTTTGACTTTCATTGATGATTTCTCTCACTTCACATGGGTCTTTTTCCCGAAGAATAAGAACCTTGTCTTTGAGAAGTTCAGCAAGTTCTAGGCCTTTGCTGAGAAGCAATGCCATCGACCCATCAAATGCTTAAGATCAAACAATGGCAATGGGTATGTAAATCGACCTTTTGAAGAATACCTACTTCGATTTGGTATTGACTGACAACGGTTAGTTCCTCACACTCCACAACAAAATAATGTTGTAGAATGTAAGAATCAGACATTAGTCGAAATTGATAGATGTCTTTTGTAGGCTAAAGACCTGCCTCTTCGCTTTTGGGCCAAAGCGGCACACTGTGCAAACTATCTGCTCAATCACATCTTGATTCAAGTTGTTCCTTCCATGACTCGAGTCAAATGATGGTGTGAGAAGAAGCCTTCAATCAACCACCTATGTGTGTTTGTATGTGTTGCCTGGGATCACATTTTCGATGATTTCATAAATAAGTTCGATGCAAAGAGTCATGATTGCATAATGATGGGCTACTATGAACAATCAAAAGCCTATCGACTATTTGATCCTATCAAACCGCAAATCATTATTAGACGAAATGTTCGATTGTATGAGAAGTCTTTTGGCGTTAAGTTGTTGAATGTCTCTTCTGGATTGCTACGCGGTGATCCCTTTGATGTTGTCTCTAACACTGGTGCTTATGTTCCATTCTTAAGTTCCTTGAATGTACAATCAAACTTTCTCCCTATTTCGACTAGATCACTAACCTCCGAGTCGACTAGTCCGTCGTCCTTTATTTTGACTTGTCCGTCGACTGAAGCCTCTCCGACTTTTGATCGACCTATTGAAGTGAACCAAATTTCACCTATATATTTTCTACCCTGATGGGATGCAAAGACAATTGAAGTTGTTGGAGCTGATATTGGAGATGCCTCCTATGGAAGATAGACTCAAAGTCCAAAAAAACATTGCAACGTTGCCTTGACGACTCGTGTACTTGAAACCTCATACCATGTCACCTACTTAGACGTTGAAGGACGACCTGAATGGGAGAAGAGCATAAAGACAGAAACCGATTCTTTGTCGAATAATCACACATGAGACTTGGTTCTTCTATTGCAAGGAAAGAACATTATGAAGTGTCGATGGGTCTACATGACCAAATTTACCTTTGAAGGTGTTGTTGCAAGACATAAGCATGCCTAGTTGCGAAGGGATTTTCTCAACAAGAAGGAATCGACTACACTGAAACCTTTTCTTTTGTCGCAAATATGAACTATGTTCGAGTGATTCTTTCCCTTGCTACTAGTTTTGGATGGCAGATCCATTAAATGGATGTGAAAAGTGCTTTTCTTCATGGAGGCATGTTTGAAGAAAATTCCATGGAACAACCACCTGGTTTTGTGATAGATTGCAATTTGGTATGTCGATTGAAGAAGTTGCTTTATGGTTTGAAGCAGGTTACTTGAGCTTGGTATGTTAATATCGACAATTTCTTCCTTTGACTTGGCTTCAAAGAGTGTGAATGTGATCACAACTTGTATGTAATCCTTACCAATCGAAACACTATGATTGTTGTTGTATATGTAGATGCTTTACTCATTACTACTAACAATAATGATCTCATACTTAGTTTGAAGAAACAACTTGTTGACTCCTTTGATATGAAAGATCTTGGTACTTTGCATCATTTTTTGGGTCTTCAAGCATTACCACTTTGTGATGGCTTTTTCATTTCTCAGCCTAAATATGTGATGGATCTATTGACACATTTTAAGATAGATGATTGCTAGCCTTGTGGTAATCCTTTTTAGTATGGAGTAAATCTTACCAAAACCTGTCAAACATCCACAATCGATGCTACACTTTATCGACAATCTTATTTGTCTTACTCATAGTCGACCTGACATTTCTTTTGATGTTAGTGTGGTTTCTCGATTCATGCATGTGTTAACATATATAAGATAGTGTGCTCATTTTACCATTGACGATACCCTCGTCACCCAACCATAGGCCAAATCCACCCTCCGAGCAACTTAACCTTGATTGAGAATTACTCTGGAAGCAAACCCTAGGCTAGATAGCCAAACAAGGTGTAGTGCATCTTCCTCCAAGGATAGCGCACCAACAATAGCTGATCAGATAGTCCAAACCCTAGCCAAGAGATAGTCCAAGTCAATACTGAAAACTAGATGCTGCAACTCTCCTCCACATGTGTGCACCAGACTGGGAACCGCAGTGCACACCAAACTGGGAACTGCTATTTTGAGACGCTGTCAAATGAGAACTGGTGCCCTGTATTTATACTGGTTCTGCCAGATTTGTTGGGGCCGACTTCTCCTTCTAGATATGTGTTTGTTCAATATATTATTATTATTTCTGGCCGAATTCTTCTCTTGGAGGTTAATAACCTAATATAAATTATCTTCTTGAGTCGACAAGACTTCTAGGGTTAGTGGCCAACTTATTAGGGTTTTCTCTTGCTCTCTGGAGTCTTCTATTCTCGTCAGGTTCACACATGGAGGTAAATACCTCCCATAGCTACCATAATATTAACACTCCCTCCTTGCTAGGGAGGTATTACAGGTAATGGACTTGAGCACAAAAACATACCATTCACCCGATAGCATCAATCTAATCGTCTAGGCTATTTCATGACTAGATCATGAGCATCACCATCACCATCAGCTGCATCATCTCTCAGAACCATACTTCATTTGAGTAATAAGACATGATGTTGGATAATTCACTCACACCATAGAGTGATACAGGAGCCACTCTTATAATCTAGAGGAGTAAATGCTCTGAACCAATTTCCGTCTGGAAAATCTCTGTTCAT
Organism: Picea engelmannii; assembly: GCA_009831015.1. Classification (NCBI taxonomy): domain Eukaryota; kingdom Viridiplantae; phylum Streptophyta; class Pinopsida; order Pinales; family Pinaceae; genus Picea; species Picea engelmannii. The sequence goes on from ML813663.1 coordinate 169,422, forward strand.
CATTCGTCTGGATGGTGATTATTTTCAATAAACTGTCGATAATCTTCAAGGCAGTTAGAACATAAATAGAACACAACTGTGTCTATCCATAGTAGTACATAACTACAATCCAGTGGTTCACTACCACACCAATTAACACACAAGTACTTGATCAACAACGTATGGTTGCGAACAATGGAACATATCCACCACAATAGTCCTCATCTATTGTCATACAGTCTTCATAACAAACATTTGATAGCAACTTGCATAGAAACAATGTTATGATATAAAGTGATTTGTCTAGGCCAATCTTTCACTCACATCTATGAGCTCTGAAAGAATATCTGCCTCAAAATAGTGGAACATATCCACCACAGTAGTATATCTCTACTGTCTGGAGACAGGTAGTCTCCATAACAATCATCTGATGCCATCCTGCACAGAAAATATTGTTAAAAATAAACTGAATCATCTGAGCCAATATCTCACTCACGTTTGTGAGATTTGAAAGAATATCTGCCCTCATCAACAATGGGCTATCTGCCCTATTCTTCTCAAACAAGGAAGAAGGATTGTTTCTGATTTATGAGCTTGGACCATTCCCCACCCTGGGCCATTCCTTCTACACTAATCAAAGTGTGCCCTGGAGAGAATGTATAACCCTAATGAATGTCTGTCCTGGACCATTCCCCACCCTGGGCCATTCCTCCTACACTAATCAAAGTGCGCCCTGGAGAGAATGTATAACCCTAACGAATGTCTGTCCCTGATTGATGAGGCTGGACCATTCCCCACCCTGGGCCATTCCTCCTACACTAATCAAAGTGCACCCCGGAGAGAATGTATAAACCCTAAGGAATGACTATCCAGACCATTTCCTCTGTTAACGACTAGAGGAAAAGATTGTCCTGCATCAACCTCCAAAACAGACCATTCCTCATGTTAGACACAATGAGAAATCATTGTCCGACAAGGCGGGCTAGTCTTCTTGAGTATCCTTCAAGAAGAGAGACTGCCCTAGACCACTCCCGATGTTAACCACAATGGGAAGTCACTGTCTATGATATATCAACAATCAGACTACTTAACATGTTAACCACAATGGAAAGTGACTGTCCGTCATAAGTCTCAATCCACTTTCCAAACAGGAAAGCATCTATCCAAGATGGACTATTTTTCAAATTTAAAGATGAATGTCTTCAATAATGTTTTCAGTGCTCCTTCCTAATTTGGAGAGTCATTTCTTCCTTTTCCAATAAGAAGGAAGTTGTTTCCATGAGCTCTAGCTTGAGTACGCAAACTCTTTCATCTTGGATAGAAGCTTTACCAAAATGTCTGCTTATCTGCTCATCTATGGAGATATGTATTGGAGAATCATTTTCTCCTTTCTGGTACTTCATCATGGATAATGTAATGCTTGATTTCAAATGTACTTTAGTCTGGAACACTATGAAGACTTCATGTAGATCTGAACAATAGAGTATATCATAGTTGGAAAGCTGGAACATATCTATGTGGCACTTCTTCTGTCATCATGAGATCTGATCTACTAAGTAGTCATCTTTATAGGAAATCTTCACCACGCTTCTGCTATGCACTGGAGGTTCTCCACCAAGTTATCTTCTTTTATCTGCATACATGAATCTCTTTCTGGTATGCCTCAAAGTCCTGAGATTGCTCTTCATACGCTCTTTCTTCAATTTCTCTGGAGAACATTCTTTGCATTCATCTGATGTAGAATTCCGACTCATGGATGTTGCCGATGATATAATGATTTATGTAGAGATAAGTCTGGTTTACTGGAACAAGTAATCATCATAGTCTTCTCCCTCCATCTGGGAGAACCTCTGGTTCTAGATCTCGCAATGCTTTCATTGATAAGTCTTCCATACACTGTTCTTCATCATGACTTTCAGTTCTTCTGCTTGATTGCTTTTAGTGAGTTCATATCAGGCTGGTAATCTTGTGATTCTTGATACAATGACTGGTTGTTCTGGTTCCTCTTTCTTTCTTGGAATCCTCATGTTCTTCTTCATGTTTTTCTTTATCTCTTGGGCCCATGGAGTTTCTTATAGATTCCATGCTCTAGAGATTCCACTTCTTCATTTCATCATAGGATCACGGATCTAGATGGACAACCAGGAATACTTTGAGGCTTCTCTTCGAAGAAGTCTTCTTCTGCGGTTTGAACTAAACACGTACTGTCTTTCATGGTTACTACCATGGACACACACACACACACACACACACACACACTTCATCATCTTTAATGGATCATAGGGTTAGCTCCCTCCCAACCCTTGCTTCGTGTAAGAGTGCATATAATCGGCTCCTTCCATCTAACAGAATCCACGCTTTCGTCTTGTTGTCTTTCTACAAAACGTCATAAGTCTTTTCCAATTTCCTCTCGATTGCTGACTTATTTTTGTCTTTGCTTCTTCTAAGTCTCTTCGTGATTGATTCGGCTTAACTTGCAATAGCTTCCACATGATTTGTATTTCATCCTTTCATGTGTATAATCTAATAATATCCATTTCCATCTGGTTTGTTCTTCCCTAGGTATAGTTCTTCTTGGAACACATTATCTTCCAAGAGATAGATATACAAGATATGTACAGAGACGATGCAAACAAGATATGTACAAGAAATAAGAAGAGTGTTGTTACCTTTTTAGAAGAAGAAGTCT
>ML813663.1:172139-189226 GCA_009831015.1 Picea engelmannii
TTGAAATGTCTTTCTCTTGATTTGGCTTCCTCCTTGAACCAAACTTCCTTTTGTTCCTGAAGTTATTGAATCTTGCTGTGAAGGCTTGATCATCGTACTTCTTTTGGGGTTTCTCTTTTGCATTGATCCTTGATTCTTCTTGAGCACACCAAGTCCAAAGTTCTTCAAATGTCGAGTACTCCTTCCTTGTGTTCATGCTTGCGACAAATGCATTCCATGTCTTGGGAATACCATTGAGTACTATGTTCACCAATTCCTTCTATGAAGTGATTTCTTCAATAGCTTGTAGTTGATCTCTTAACTGAGAGATTCTTACAAAGTATGATGTTATGCTGTTATCGTCATTCATATTCATGTCACAGAGCTCATTCTTCAGACTCATAACTTGTCCAATGTTTCTGACTGAGAAGAGATTTGTTAGGGCATTGTACATCTTCTTCGATGAGTCAAGATGGGAGATGTAGGGTATCAAGTGGTATTTTATGGAGTCCACTATGATACTCATGGCATTGATGTCAACATCTTTGAACTTCTCCATAGCTGCAATGTTCTGCGGTTCCTTCTCTTCTCCTTCTTCAAACTCTGGGTCCACGATCTTTCCTTTCACGATATCCAGTACTTTATTCTTAGCAAGGATGAGGTCAACCCTTGTCTTCCACGCTCTAAAGTTAGAGGCTCCATCTAACTTGTTCTCAGACTTCATAGAGTTAGTCATGGCTGCTTGACTTGGTCAAACCCTAGATTTGACTAGAAATCCAAACTTCACATCTTGGCTTGCTAAGAGTATCAGGAGATGCGCTAGGCTAGGGTGCATTGATCTGTTTAGAGATTAGGTCAATCTCTTCACTTAAGGTGCCTCAACAAAAGGTTTAGGGTTTCTACAACTGCTCCTGCTAATAACCTTAGCGACAGTGTCTTGGGAGCTGCTTCTGCTAGTAACCCCAACGACAGTTCCTCAACGAGCTTAATATCCTAGCGACTATGTTTCCTTCCAGCGTTTAGACTGAATGAAGGAGGTGTGGGCCCATAACCTGTTAGAATATAGAAGATAATGTGCTCATTTTACCATTGACGATACCCTCGTCACCCAACCATAGGTCGAAGCCACCCTCCGAGCACCTTAACCTTGACTGAGAAGTACTCTGGAAGCAAACCCTGGGCCAGATAGCCAAACAAGGTGTAGCACATCTTCCTCGAAGGATAACGCACCAACAATAGCTGATCAGATAGTCCAAACCCTAGCTAAGAGATAGTCCAAGCTAATATTGAAAACTAGCTGTTGCTGCACCTGCACCTGCAACTCTCCTCCACATGTGCACACTAGACTGGGAACTGCAATGCGCACCAAACTGGGAACTGCAATTCTGAGATGCTGTCAAATGAGAACTGGTGCCCTGTATTTATACTGGTTCTGCCAGTTTTGTTGGGGCCGGCTTCTCTTTCTGAATATGTGTCTGTTCAATATATTATTATTATTTCTGGCCGACTTCTTCTCTTGGAGGCTAATAACCTAATATAAATTATCTTCTTGAGCCGACAAGACTTCTAGGGTTATTGGCCAACTTATTAGGGTTTTCTCTTGCTCTCCGGAGTCTTCTATTCTCGTCAGGTTCACACATGGAGGTAAATTCCTCCCGTAGCTACCATAATATTAACAACAGGATCCCAAATAATTCCACTAGAAAGTAGTCAAACAAATTGTTTGTTATTTGAAGGGTACCACTCAATTTGGTATCAAGTATTTTCAAAGTTTAGATTCGCTAGTCGACTAAACCGACTTCGACTAGGTCGACGAAAGTGATGATTGGAAGTCCACTTCTGACTATGTGTTTCACTATAACACTGGACCTTTGGTGTGGTCATGCAATAAACATAAAGTAGTCTCTTTGTTGACTACAGAGGCAGAATTTTGTGGCACTGTTCAAGTAGGTACTGAAGCAGTTTGGATTCGCCAACCTTTGGGAGAGCTTGGCCTTCTTGTTTAGACCTCGACTACAATCTATTGTGATAACCAAAGTGCTATACAAGTTACTGACAATCCTATTTCTCACAGTAAGATGAAGCATGTTTAGCTTCGTGCTCACTATTTGAGACAATTGGTTCATGCGAATGTTGTCTCACTTGAATATTGGAGAACAAAAGATCATGTTGTTGATATCTTCACCAAACCTTTAGTTGAAGCCAGATTTATCAAGCTCCGCACGATGCTTCGGCTTCAGGAAGTCACAATTATGGGGGGTGTCCTAGTAACATAATTTCACCTCCTGAAACTATAGAACTGTGTGTTGATGGGGGGTGTTGGAACATAAAACATTGATGGTTCATCACACATCTCCTAGGTTCAATCACTCGAGAGGTCAACCTACATATGGATATAGTCGGTTGGATGATCGACTAACACACTACACTAGTTGGTTAAGTAGTCGACGTGCCTGTCGATCGAACAATCAACCAACAATCGAAGATAGTCGGGTGGTGTATCGACTAGCCCAACAATCGACTATGAGTTGGACGGATAGTCGATTGGATTAAGTCCTATCGAGTTGACTCCACATAGTGGATTTTGCGGAGTCAACTCTAATAACTAATTATTACATATGGACAAGATCTTTCGGATTCTATGGAAGTTGGTTTGATCTTGAGACTATAAAAAGAAGACCCATTGGGTCATTATCAACAAGCGATCAATGGAGATTGTGCAATAGATAATGCGGATCAAGATGTGCAACATGCATTGTGATGTTCTGATCACAGTGTGCCCTACTTAAGTGCTGCAACGATGTCTTTAGAGACCACCCTTATCTTCAAATTTTTTGTTCCTCTTCGATTATCTACAATACTGTGCTCTTTGTTTCATGTCGTGTTCCACCTCATTCCTCAACATTAACCACCCCAACCTATATGGAAAAACACGAAACATCTTACAATGGTGTATTACAAGCCATTAAATAGGGATAAGTCTAAACATTCAACTTTTTGGACTTTTCCGAGCAATTATCACCATAATTCAACAATGAAATTATTGGTGAAATTGCAATTTTGCAATACTCAAAATGCAATTTTGAATGCATAAATGGATCCAACGCTATGAAAAAACCCTAATCCACCTAGATTGTGCAATCTCAACAACTGGTATCTATAATTCCAACAATTGTGCTAAATTTAAGGCCAAATTTTGGGCAAACTGATTGAAAAAGTAGTGGAAAAATGTTCAAAAAATCAAATGTTTAGAATATGCTATTAAATAGGCTTCATCATATAAAATACCATGGATTACCCAATACCACGGGCCCATAAACGGTGAAGTGTAAACCCATCATTTATTGTATTCAAACTGATTGAAAAACGTAGTCGGAAAAAGTTTGAAAGGTGGAATGTTTAGAATACACTATTAAATAAGCTTCATCATATAAAATACCATGGACCCATAAACCTTGAAGTGTAAACCCATCATTGATTATACTCAAGTTATGTTAATTTACCAAGTCAAGATTAACCCACTTTATTTATTTTTAAACATGTCTCTTTTCATTAAATTTTGTTTCAATCTTCTTCATTAATTTATAATAATTAATTCTTACTCTCTATTTTATTTTTTTATTTTTTAAATGATAAATGAAATGTTTACTCGTATTAAAACATTCTAAAATTCATATCCAAAAAATTTACCTCAACTATAATAAAAATCATATTCATATTCCCAAAACCAAAACATAATAAAAGTCATATTCATTTTCTCTAAACCAAAACATATTGCATCACCTTGAATTTCTAACCAACAACTCATTGCGCACTCCGTGTATAATATTTTTTTTTTTTGGCTGGCGGAATCGACAACTAGTTGGGCACGTACTCCCGCTACCACTATAACCTCCAAGTGTGCCCACGCTGCCCCATGCGCTACACACACGTTTAGTCGGAGGGAGTTGAACTCGAAACCTCATGGAACTTCATATCACGACACTTGTCAAATGAGCTGCCCCCCCTCGGGGGCAAAAACCCCTAATCCACCTAGATTGTGCAATCTCAACAATTGGTATCTATAATTCCAACAATTGTGCTAAATTTAAGGCCAAATTTTGGGCAAATTGTTCGAAAAGTAGTGGAAAAATGTTCAAAAAGTCAAATGTTTAGAATATGCTATTAAATATGCTTCATCATATAAAATACCATGGGCCCATTAACGATGAAGTGTAAACCCATCATTGATTGTATTCAAATTGATCGAAAAACGTAGTCGGAAAAAGTTTGAAAAGTGAAATGTTTAGAATACGCTATTAAATAAGCTTCATCATATAAAATACCATGGATAAACTAATACCATGGACCCATAAACCTTGAAGTGTAAACCCATCATTGATTATACTTAAATTATGTTAATTGACCAAGTCAAGATTAATCCACTTTATTTATTTTTAAACATGTCTCTCTTCATTAAATTTTATTCCAATCTTCTTCATTAATTTATAATAATTAATTCTTACTCTCTAATTTTTATATTTTTTAAATGATAAATTCATATCCAAAAAATTTACCTCAATTATAATAAAAATCATATTCATATTCCCAAAACCAAAACATAATATTCATATTCTCTAAACCAAAACAGAATATTCCCAAAACCAAAACATAATATTCATATTCTCTAAACCAAAACATATTACATCACCTTGAATTTATAAGAATTTAACCTTGCACAATGATAAAAATCATATTCATATTCCCAAAACCAAAACATAATATTCATATTCTCTAAACCAAAACATATTGCATCACCTTGAATTTATAAGAATTTAACCTTGCACAATGGTGAAAAATTGCACAATGATGAAAAACTGCTAGCTTTCCACCATCATATCCAACCCCTCTAACCATTGTATCCAACTACTAGCTTTCCACCATTATATCCAACCCCTATGACCATGACCATTGTATTCAACCCATATGGACCGCACTTCTTGTATAATTGATTTGTAACTCAACCATGTTTATTTCACCTGCGAGCATCACGCGTGGAGTAACCATTCGATAGTGATTCCAGAAATTTTATCCCCCAACGAACTTTAAAAGGAATTTTGTATATTTTGGTCCCTTCCCTCCAATATTGTATTGCCTAAGCTGCTTCGCTGGTGGTGGAACAGATGTTGGGAGCTGCCTCTGCTTCTATTCAAGCCTGCTTTCTACTTCACGCTTCCAGTACGAAACTTCACGGGTACCTACAACACACTTATCCCAGTTGGGTTTCTTCATATCGTTAAATTTTTTCATTTTACCGCAAATGCAGAAGTCATTACTGCTCTATAATTTGGGCTATGAAGTAAAAAAAAGCTAGTTCTGTGCACTTAAATTAGGACATTCTCGGGGTTAAATTTATAAGGAACTAGCTAGGACGACTCAAGGCAGTTTTCGTCAAGTTTAAACAATGAAATGGATAGCTGTTTTGTTTTACTGTTGAGTGGGATGAAGTTGGAAACTTCGGTTTCAATTCCCATGGGGTCATTTCACTTCCCAGGGTGTTACCATGACTGTTAAATTTATTGGGTTAGTTTGCAGATTCTTTTGCTTCGCTGAGGAGGTTGTCGATCAGTGAAGATGGTGGCATGCCAAGCCATCCATCAGGTTCAATTACCCGGAGGCATGAATTAACAATCGGGGCTAGGCGCAAGTCCTACTTGTCCTGAATTATTGTGTCGGGAACTGAACGGAAGTGCTTGTGTTCTGTGGTTTGCCCCTTGAGGGCCATTTAGCATGGCAATCGGGCAGCTTGTGGTGCCGGACCTCTTTGAGGAAGTGGTAATGCTTCGCTTGAGTTCAAGGGAAGCACTTCAAAAGAGAAAAGAAGTATTAAATAATGCTTTCTTATACTTGCGCGCCGACACCCAGCACCTATCAAGAGCGCTCACATCCAGCACCTAAAGGTGGGATGCTGTGTCTTAGTGTTATGGCAAATGCCATGCCCGGCCTGAATTAACAGCCATGAAGGCCTCACTATTTCATGGGATGAAGCATACTGCACTCTTAGGGGAATTGAACCTTGGTGGGGTTAATATCACCACCCTCTCATATCATCACCCCCTCTTGACCCACCAGTGAAGCCCCCGGTGTAACTTCAAAAGAGAAAAAATCTGTTAAAGTTATTTGTTTCTATATTGCATGTAATGAAATTAGGTTGTTGTAGCTGGTGCCTACAGAAAACATGGGAAAAATGCTTATTGTTTATGATAAAGTTTTGAGAGAGTATGCAGCTCTGAAACAGCAGCTGAACAGCTAAATATAGAGCAGAGCAAAGGTATGACAGAAGAGTTAACAGGGGAATGGATGGGTTTCTTTCTTGGAGGTGGTTTTGTGAGAGTCCAAGTCTAATTCTTCATCAAGGTCTTATGTTTGGATTTCATAGGCTGTTTCCATTTCAGTCTTCCTTGCTCAAATGAGTCCCAATGTTCCATCAAGTTTCCGGGATGGGGGAGCATGGGAGCAGGGAAACACACAGGGGACGTGTGGGAGCACCCCCAAATTTTAGGAAAATTCACGGGGGATAGGGGATGTCGGGGTCCCTGTCTCTAAAATTATAAAAATAAAAAAAATAATGATAAAATCTCAACAATAACAATTCATCCCATGCAAATTCATCATTGTGCAATGTAAATACTAAATAGTAAACAATAAAATAGTACTAAATTCAAATTTGTAAATGATATAAACACGATTCAGATTTAGATTCAATAATGAAATAAATTGATTCACAAATCATAAATGAAACATAAATACTATATGTTATTGCACAGTTTGTAGTTTGGGCAAAGCCCAATCCAAGCAACAAATGTGTGACACATCTGGGGACACCTATCACTGTCACCTCAATAGATATCCTACTCCTTTTAGTGAAGGACAAGTCCAAGGCAAGGGAGGCTTCCTGGGTGACCCTAGGGGGATTTGCAAGGGGAAAAGCAAGGAGCTAGATGAACACCCCTGTGGATCAAGGTCTAAGATGGCTTGAGGAGAGAGTATTTGGAGATGGTAAGAGGTTGCCAAGGTTCTGTACCTGCAAAACAGTGTTGGACAAACCAAAACAAGACCAAATATGATGATATAAGCCTCAAGACAAGTGGGGAATCAACAAGAAACCTTGCTGTCCCAAAATTGCAGTAGTAAAAAATTATATATCAGAAATGAAGAAGTTATAACAACTGCAAATTAAAACATCAAAATCAAGTATATGATGCTGGAAAATAATGTTTGCAATTAGTAGATAATCTTTCAACGTTTAAACCAAGACTTTGATGACAAATGAGGGCTGTAAATGAGTATTATCAGCAAGTATTTATGACAGCCCAATGGCTGCAGCAAACTTTGCTACAACAACAAGTTCTAACCACTAAAATCAACAAGTAAGCTACCCAAACAATAGTTCTTAAACAATAGATCAATTATCACAACTTGCAAGTGAATTTCAATGGTAGAAAAGTTAATAAAGAGTAACAGAAAGTGAGTTTGCTGCAGCCCTATTGGCCGTAGCTTAATGTTTGTTACAATAGCTCAATCACTTAGCAAATCAAGATGCCCCTAGGGCACAAGATAGCTTAAAGCATGTAAAATTTAAATCCAAACTTGAACAATTCAATATCTCAAAATTCATGTTTACCAATGCAACAATATTCAATCTCCAATGCAAAGATTAGTGCCTTATTATTGGGTGAATGGAGTCTCTTCCTTAGAAGACAAGTTAAATGAAGAGGAAGAAGAGATCTTTGTTGAGAGCTAAACCCTCATAAAACCCAACAACAATCCTTCCAAATCGTCTAGCTTAAAATCCAAGATGAACTAGGGTTATAATGATTTCTCTGGGAGTGTAAACGCTTTTACTTCCTAGAGAAAACAAAACCTAGCCAAGCCTTGCAACAAGGGTGTAAACCTTCTTACTCCTTGAGGCAAGCCTTGTAGCCTTTCAATGACAAAAAAAAATTAAACCTTGGTGGAGGGTGTAAGCTCTTTTACTCCTCCTAGGGTTTTAGATATATTTCTTGAATTTGAACAAGTAAAATGACAATAAATTGAAGAAAACTACTCACCAATCCAAGAGATAGCATGCAACATACCCTTACTACCAAGATATCATCCACAAAATGCCAAAGAAACACCACCAAGAGAAGTCGCTAGCCTTTATCCAAATAACAAGTGTTACATCCATTATGACATGAAAAAGAGAGATAGCGATTTTTCCCAAGGAGGCTGAAATTTCAGTCCAAGAGTATGTAGTTCTAAAGTGATGAGTTATGAAAATGAAAAGAGATGGTTCTCTACTTATATGAGGCCATCTAAATCAATTTGTCCACATAAAATTGTCAACAACAAATTAAAAGAGGGTCGAACCCCTTTATGTGCTCTTACAACATGCAAATATGAAAATTACATGAAGTAAAACCCTAAAAAGAGTGACGTGAGGCCTGAAATTGAGACGTCGAGCCTCAAAATGATGATCATTGGGCCTCCAAAGGCCATGTGTCGAGCTCTCATGTGCTAGAGCGTCATGCCATGCATTTCCTTCCTTCAAACCACTGACATCACCTCTGGAACCATCAAGCCCACCAAACCCTAGCCTCCAAATGACATCAAAGGCTTAGAAAGTGATGTCCTAGGCCTCCAAAGGCCAACGTCCAGGTGCAAAGGGATATGATGTCATCCTCGAATGCTGTCAAAGTGCCTCCAAAGGCAACGTCCTTTATCCTTTGCACACAAAGGCTCCGGGGTGCTCTACCCAGCCTGTGGGGATGGCGTCCATCCTAGGGGTTCTCAACCCCCCATGATGGTCAAAATGGCATAATTCCACCATGGATAGCTTTCATCTGGCAAGGTCCTGCACAGACAAACAAGTACGCCCTCCAAGGGTCCACAAGACACATGTATCATGCCAAGTAAGCCGCATTTAATAAAAGAATCACCCAAACATGTGCATTAAGTCCCCCCTTTTCAAACTAAACAAATGCTCAAAGACCTTATAAAATTTGCCAAATTTAAGCATGGGAGGGTTGCCATGGTGCCCTATTGGGCAGGCCAATCCCCAAGTCAAGGAGTGTTTCCCAGAAAGACCCTCTCTAAGTCATGTAGTGAATATGAGGTGAATGGGGGTATGACTTTTGGGTATGGGGTTCTTGACATATCAAGGGCTCATATTGTCTCAGCTCTGGGTGCCTTTGTGGAGGGTGTGTTGCATCCTTCGTTTGCAATGCAACATTTTTCCAAGCCCTTTTTATTTGCCTTTAATTTATTATGGTCCGAACATTGAGTGCTGTGTGTAATGGAAAGTAAAGAGCACCACAATGCCATTTGAAGTTAGGAATACATTGAGTGCCATATGCACTGGAAATTAAAAGCCACTACAATTGTATTCCCCCAACAAGCGAGAGATTTATTAATTATTTGTTTTTAAGGGTCCTTCATTTTTTATGGAGAAGTGTTTCATTGCTCTCAGGACCCTCAGGCGAGCATTTAGAAGGATAATTTATGGCTTTTAACTTTTGCCAGCTACAACACCTTTGGGCCTTTAACCCCTTCTTCCCATGAAAGGAGGTACAAGCCCTTCTTGGGGTCAATGAGCCTCAAAACCCAAAAGATGGGGAAGCGGAGGGGAAGAAGCGTGGAAAATGGTAAGTATGAGTGGGAATGGTACGATGACCCTTCAAGGAAACCTCCCAGAGTCCCAGTAACAACCCTTTCCCCGAGGGTAACCCACTTACTAGGAAAACATGTCAACCACCAAGGTGAAATAAGGCAAAAGGTATAATTTCCAAGCAAACGCTTTCATAATCAAGAAATGACCCTTTGCAACATGCTCAAAATGTTTTAATTATTAAAATGACACTTACCATGAGACCGAGCTTGTTACCTCATGAAGCAAGACCTGTAGTCCTTCTCGGGCCATGCTAGTGTGGGGGACGCTGCTACGCTGCTGATGATCAATGGTGATGTGTGGTGGATAGGCGGGGCTCTGGTTGCTCCATGTCTACTACCCGCGGGCCTCGAGACTATTGATATTATGGTAGCTGCGGGAGGTATCAACCTCCATGTGTAACCTCTGACTAGATTAACATATTCTGAAAGGTAGAGAAACCCTAAACATATGTGTAGAAATCCTAGAAGACAAGTCAGCTCAGTAAAAGAATTAATATTAAAGTATTAGCCTCTAAAAGGACAAGTCGGCCCAGACAGGTGACAAGAACCACTATAAATAGAGGGCGCTTGAGCTCATTTGTACTCACTCACTTCACTCACCTCTCAGTCAAGTCTAGTGCAAATTTGGAGCTGCAGTTGCAAGTTTGGAAGGTGTATCTTTTGGGTGATTCTTGGTCTCTCTCTCTAGTGCTATCTAGCCTAAGAGATGCGCCCTACCTTCTAGTATATATTGGTGGTATTCTTGGTGACGTCTTGGAGTATATTGGTGGTATTCTTGGTGATGTCTTGGAAGAAGTGCAACTGCAACTGTTGCAGTTGGGTATTGTTCTTATTCTGTGGCTTAGGGACTTTCTGTATGGTGAGCTATCTTTGGAGAAAGATGCACTCTCTTGGTTATTTGTTGGTTCTAGTGATGCGTTTGGAATCATTCTATCTAGCAAAGGTTATGGTGCTCGGGGGTGGCTACGTGCCTATGGTTGGGTGACAATATTGTGATATTGTCTATGGTAAAATGAGCACATCGAATATTTTAACAGGTTATGGGCCCACACTACCTTCAGAACAGTCTAACCACTAGAAGGTAGAGCAGGAGTTCTTTGTCAAGCTCATTGTAGCATCAGTAGCAACTGTAACTTGGGTTTCTGATTTTGTAGCTGCAACAAAACCCTAATCCAACTCTTTGGGCACCTTAAGTGAAGCGTTGGACCTAATTTCTGGATACTCTAGTGCGCTCCCTCTGGTGTCCTCAGCCAACAAAAATGTCAAGTTTGAGTTTTTGGTCAAAGTCAAAGGTTGATTGGTCAAAGTCAAAGTCAAAGGTTGACTTTTGGTAAAAGTTGATTTTGTGGTCAAAGTTGAAATTTTAGAGTTTCTAGCTTGTTCTAAGATTGAACCTTTTTGATTCAGTGTCTAACCTCTTCTTGTTAAGATGGTGTCTAGTTTTCAGATCAGAAGACAAGTTGAATGATGCTGCAAATTTCAAAGCTATGCACTTGTATATGCTTTTCAAATTATATAATCTAGCAAAGCATGGGTGTGTTTGCAGGGAATGTACAAAGAGAACTTGTCCAAGCAATGATCTTGGATTCAGTACAATCAGAGGAACAAGCAATTGAGGATCTAGGTTCCAGGTTTGATTGATCAAATTGTTAAGTTTCAATTTGCACATATCAAGGTTGATAGTTGCTATAGTACAAGTAAACACTATAGTTGTCACAACAATCTTTGAAAGGTTTTATTACTGTTAGGTATACATGGTATGTAAGTACTATTGATATAGATGCCTATTGGACTTGTATGCAAAATGAACTAACTTCTCTAGGAGATATCTCTTATTTTTTCTCCCGGGCAGGACACCTTGGTAACTCTATGATGACTACCATCCTTGTTACCATAGATACGTTCTTATGAAAACGCTATTGGAAATACTTTTGCTCTTTTTGTTCTTGTTTTGGGTAGGTCATAGGTGATAACTCTGAGAAGGAGCTAGAGTGACAGTGGCAAAACATGGAGCAAATGACTCCATCAGGTGATCTCACCAAGTACCAATTCTAAAGGAAGCGTGGAAAGCAAAAAGAAGTTTTGGACATCGTTCACTCAGATGTGTGTGGACCAATGTCAACCTTCTCACTATGCGAGAGAGTACACCTCAGATGGTTCAAGACATTCTACATAGAGGTCGGGATTAGGAGGGAGCTCACTACTCCCTACAATCCTCAACAAAATTGTGTAGCAGAAAGAAAGAACTGATCTATTAAGGAATTTGTTAAGGCAATGATGAATGAACAAAATCTATCCATGTTTCTATGGGGAGAAGCAACGATGACAGTCGTATATGTTTTGAATAGAAGTCCTCATTGTATATTGAAGAACATGAATCCAGAAGAGGCTTTCTTCGAAAAGAAGCCAAGTGTTGAACACTTAAGGATCTTTGGCTGTCAGTCAAGAAGAAAGAATGGAAGGAAGCTATGATGGAAGAATATCAATCATGAAAAATGATGTATGGGAAATTTTGCCTAGACCTGAAGGAAAGTCTTTAGTCACTTCAAAATGGGTTTACAAGATAAAGCATGTAGTAGATCGGAGTATCGATAAATACAAGGCAAGATTCGGGCTAGAGGATTCTCCCGACAGGAGGGAGAAAACTATGATGAGACGTTTGCTCCAGTTGCTAGATACACCTCTATTAGAGCCATCATATCTCTTGCAACATCCATGGGTTGGAGTTTACATCAGATGAATGTAAAGACCGCTTTTCTCAGTGGAGTAATTGAGAAAGAAGTATACATAGAGCAACCTCAAGGTTTTGAGGTACACCCGAGAGAATCCCATGAATGTAGATTAAAGAAGGCCTTGTATGGACTCAAGCAAGCTCCAAGAGCTTGGTGCAGAGCCTCTCATTATTCRGTGYAAGAGGGWGCTAGCTTCTGAATTTGATATGAAGGATCTTGGTCTCATGCATTATTATTTGGGACYAGAAGTAYARCAGAAGCGTGGTAAAATCTTCCTGGGGCAAGGGAAGTATGTTGTAAAGATTCTTCAGAAGTTTGGGATGATGGATTGCAAATCCATGGCAACTCCCATGGTGACAGTTGAGAGACTCTGATTCTGATCCAGTAGACTCRTCCCTGTACCKRTAGTTGATTGGCTCATTGATGTATTTGGTGAATACCCGGTCGAACATTTGCTTTGCTGTGAACATGTTGAGCCAGTTCCAGGTGGAACCTAGACATGAGCATTGGATAACTGCAAGCACATTTTGAGATATCTTCATGGGACACTAAAAATATGGTTTGAGATATGACCCAAACATTGATGTACAACTGCATGGATTTACCGATTCAGATTGGGTAGGGAGTGCAGATGACATAAGAGTATTTCTGGTATATGTTTTAGTTTAGGATCTGCTATGATATCATGGGCTAGCAGGAAACAAAAATTTGTAGCACTCAGCCCTGCAGAAGTAGAGTATATTGCAGCTTGTGATGCGTGTACGAAAGCAGTATGGCTCCGTAAGCTGATCTCTGGACTATTTGATCAGGTGCTGGATTCGACTGTGATATATTGTGATAATAAAAAATGTGTGAAGCTTTCAGAGAACCCCGTGTTCCACGACAGGTCAAAGCACATTGAGATCAAGTACTATTTTCTCCGTGATAAAGTCTAGAAGGGAGAAGTAATTCTCCAGTACATCTCCATCGATGAGTAGACAACTGATATTTTGATGAAGCTTCTGTCCAAGATAAAGTTTGCATACTTGAGGGACAAGTTGGGACTCATGAAGATTGCTCCCTTGGTTGAAAGGGAGGATATGACGTCCTCGGTTGGGAGGGAGTGCTAATATATGACATCATGGATAGTCAGTCTGCTGGTGGACATGCATTCTTCCCGTGGAGAATGGTCCAGGTTGATAGATTGCTGATCTGTATCATGCTAGTACAACTTAGATATGATGCTTCAACGTCATGCTAGTACAACTTAGATATGATAGAGATGTCTTGAGACACATCATGCTAGTACAACTCAGATATGATGCATTAGCATCATGCTAGTACAACATAGAGATGTTGCATATGTCTGAGTTGCATCATGCTAGTACAACTTAGATATGATGCAGTAGCATCATGCTAGTACAACTTAGATATGATGCAGTAGCATCATGCTAGTACAACTTAGAGATGATGCAGATGACTTGCATCATGCTAGTACAACTTAGAGATGGTGCATTGACACCATGCTAGTACGACTTAGAGATGATGCACATCATGCCAGTACAACTTAGATATGATGCATTTGCATCATGTTAGTACGACTTAGAGATGATATAGACGGTACTCCACATCATGCAGGTACAACTTAGATATGATGCATTTGCATCATGCTAGTACGACTTAGAGATTATACAGTGGAGAGGATGGTTCTTGTAGCCATTGCGGGGCTTTCAACATCTGTTGGGACAACTATTCTTCTAGGATGTATGTTCGAATTAGAAGAATAGTCCCTGTATCACTCTGTTGAGTGGGTGACTTATGCGAGACACTCTATTGAGTGCGCTAAGTTCAACACATGACTTGTTCAACATCATGCTTAATTACTCAGATGGAGTTTGGCCTCGAGAGATGATGCAAACGATGATATGATTTGGTGCCAGGAGACTGTCGTACTGTATGGTGATAGCTTGTGTAGCTACTAGTTGATTGTAGTGGAGACTGTGTGTCTTTGGACAATAGTTATGTACTACTGTGGTGGATGTGTTCCATTAGTAGTGACTTTATGTCACTAGATAGTAGCTGTGCGCTACTAGGAGTTGTTGTGTACCACTGGATAGTAGTTGTGTACTACTATGGATCGACATTGTTGTGATCTATTGGATGGCATTGTAGTAACTGTGTACTACTACTGGATTGCCATGGAGACTACCAATAGTGTTGAAGATGTTTCCTAGGTTGGTGTGCCAACCAGTAGTGTTGGAGTTGATTGCTAGCTAGATGGATAGTGATGATGATGCTTGTGACTTGATCTACGTGATCACGAGATATCCTGTGTGGCTATGATGATGCTACCTATAGAATGGTCTGCAAGACCATGTGAGCCTTGCCCATACCATGTGAAATGGATGGATGTGTTTGAGACCATTACAGTTAATACCTCCCTAGCTAGGAGGGAGTGTTGATATTATGGTAGCTGCGGGAGGTATCAACCTCCATATGTAACCTCTGACTAGATTAGAATATTCTAGAAGCTAGAGAAACCTTAAACAGATGTGTAGAAACCATAGAAGACAAGTCAGCTCAGTAAAAGAATTAATATTAAAGTATTAGCCTCTAAAAGGACAAGTCGGCCCAGATAGGTGACAAGAACCACTATAAATAGAGGGTGCTTGAGCTCATTTGTACTCACTCACTTCACTCACTCTCTCAGTCAAGCCTAGCGCAAGTTTGGAGTTGCAGTCACAAGTTTGGAAGGTGTATCTTCTGAGTGATTCTTGGTCTCTCTCTCTAGCGCTATCTAGCCTATGCTATGCACCCTACCTTCTAGTATATATTGGTAGTATTCTTGGTGACGTCTTGGAGTATATTGGTGGTATTCTTAGTGACGTCTTGGAAGAAGTGCAATCGCAGTTGCTGCAGTTGGGTATTGTTCTTGTTCTGTGGCTTTGGTACTTTCTGTATGGTGAGCTATCTTTGGGGAAAGATGCGCTCTCTTGGTTATCTGTTGGTTCTAGTGTTGCTTCCAGAATCATTCTATCTAGCAAAGGTTATGGTGCTTAGGGGTGGTTGCGTGCCTATGGTTGGGTGACAATATTATGATATTGTCTATGGTAAAACGAGCACATCGAATATTTTAACAGAGACACCATCTCCTTAGTTACCCTTAGGCTGGGGGGTAACACTATACATTGATTTAGATTCATCATTCTAGAATCTAATTAGTACTAAGAAAAATAGTAGATACTGAAGTTTGAAATAGTAAATTGAAATGACTCAATGTCAAAAGTAGTAAAGAGTGACGAGTCAAAGGCTCTATTTGAGGTCATCAATATCTAGAGTCAAGACTCAAAAGTTAAAACTAGAAATTAAGAATGGACAATGAACATTGGAAATAAAACGAGCATCAAGGAGTCAATCTCATTGATTGGTTCTCTACATCCATCTACTGCATGAAGTCATGAAGACCATCAATGGGAATGTCACTATTTGAGTCAAAGTCACTCTCATGAATAACCAATGGCACACCAACCAAACCATGTTGCAGCTCATCTGGTCCATGCGCCTCATCTATCTATGCACCATTCTCTGGATCTACATCCCATCGTGTTGTTGGTCCCCTCCAATACTCTGGTGTTTACCCATGCTCAAGACGTAGGGCATTCTGCATTGCAACTAGCTTCTCTGCTTTCCTTGAGGCAAATCTATTCCTCTTGATCGAGTGGATGAAGCTATATGTGGACCAATTCCTTTTTGCTACGGAGGAGCTAGCAATACGAGACAATAAGCGAATAACATGATGTTGGATCTTTGTAGCATCATCCCCATGCATGGTCCACCAACCAATGGGGTCATCTTGGCCTAAGTCATTACGATCTTTCCTCGCATCAGGATTGTTGAAGGGACCATTGAGACTAACAAATTGCGTCCACTGTCTCCTAAGTGTTCTCTCCTTTTTTGCGTTGTACATCTTTGTAATGGCGGCTCGAAATCCCTTCTTGATCTTTCAATGGGAAGAATTCTACTAGGCCTTGCCATATACCATTTTGGGTTGAGTGCATACGCTGCCATGTGAAAGGTGTGTTCTTTCGATCCTACTTATGTTGAATAATCGGTCGAATCTGGTTCATATAGAACTCTAAGAAGGGATCTTTCTCACGAATGGCTACCTTCACTTAAGCCATCATGCTATCAAAATTCTCATAGATTTCTCCAAGACTAGGAGAATTTGTGTCAGTGTAGTGAATGACCTCAACTATAGGGCATAAGAGTGACACCAAATACCCACAATCTGACCACCAATCAATATTCAATATCTGAAGCTTGATTTTCTTTCCCTCATTTATCTTGGATTTTGTCCACCTGTTCCAATCTGGAGTCACAACCATGGCTTGCAATGCTGATTGCACCTCCAACATCCTCTCCAAGAAGAGAAAATAGCTAGCATATCTAGTATCTATGGGATTGAGGAATTCCTTCCTCGAGTGAGACCTGTACATGGCTAAGGAGGTGTGGTGGTTGCAGATAAACATCTGCACATCTCTCGCAGCTGTCACCAAGCTAGATACCCACTCAATTTTTCCAATGTCTTTCAACACATTGTTGAGTGCATGCACACAACAAGGGGTCTAGAAAATATGCCCGTATTTACTTTGAATCAATAACCTAGTTGATCTGCACATTGCTATTGCATCTCTCACAACCTGTACA
>ML813663.1:206237-222192 GCA_009831015.1 Picea engelmannii
GCTCATTTAACAAGTGTCGTGATATGAAGTTCCATGAGGTTTTGAGTTCAACTCCCCCCGACTAAACTTGTGTGTAGCGCGTGGGGCAGCGTGGGCACACTTGGAGGTTATAGTGGTAGTGGGAGTATGTGCCCAACTAGTTGTCGATTCCGTCAGCGAAAAAAGAAAAAAAAAATTATACACGGAGTGCGCAATGAGTTGTTGGTTAGAAATTCAAGGTGATGCAATATGTTTTGGTTTAGAGAATATGAATATGATTTTTATTATGTTTTGGTTTTGGGAATATGAATATGATATTTATTATAGTTGAGGTAAATTTTTTGGATATGAACTTTAGAATGTTTTAATATGAGTAAACATTTCATTTATCATTTAAAAAATAAAAAAAATAGAGAGTAAGAATTAATTATTATAAATTAATGAAGAAGATTGAAACAAAATTTAATGAAGAGAGACATGTTTAAAAATAAATAAAGTGGGTTAATCTTGACTTGGTCAATTAGCATAACTTGAGTATAATCAATGATGGGTTTACACTTCAAGGTTTATGGGCCCATGGTATTTTATATGATGAAGCTTATTTAATAGTGTATTCTAAACATTCCACTTTTCAAACTTTTTCCGACTACGTTTTTCGATCAATTTGAATATAATCAATGATGGGTTTACACTTCACCGTTTAAGGGCCCGTGGTATTGGGTAATCCATGGTATTTTATATGATGAAGCCTATTTAATAGCATATTCTAAACATTTGATTTTTTGAACATTTTTCCACTACTTTTTCGATCAGTTTGTCCAAAATCTGGCCTTAAATTTAGCACAATTGTTGGAATTATAGATACCAGTTGTTGAGATTGCACAATCTAGGTGGATTAGGGGTTTTTCATGGCGTTGGATCCATTTATGCATTCAAAATTGCATTTTGAGTATTGCAAAATTGTAATTTCACCAATAATTTCATTGTTGGATTATGGTGATAATTGCTCGGAAAAGTCCAAAAAGTTGAATGTTTAGACTTATCCCTATTTAATGGCTTGTAATACACCATTGTAAGATGTTTCATGTTTTTCCATATAGGCTGGGGTGGTTAATGTTGAGGAATGAGGTGGAACATGACATGAAACAAAGAGCACAGTGCTGTAGATAATCGAAGAGGAACAAAAAATTTGAAGATAAGGGTAGTCTCTAAAGACACCGTTGCAGCACTTAAGTAGGGCACACTGTGATCAGAACATCACAATGCATGTTGCACATCTTGATCCGCATGATCTATTGCACAATCTCCATTGATCGTTTGTTGATAATGACCCAATGGGTCTTCTTTTTATAGTCTCAAGATCAAACCAACTTCCATAGAATCTGAAAGATCTTGTCCATATGTAATAATCAGTTATTAGAGTTGACTCCGCAAAATCCTCTATGTGGAGTCATCTCGATAGGACTTGATCTGACCGACTATCCATCCAACTTATAATCGATTGTTGGGCTAGTCGATACACTGCCCGACTATCTTCGATTGTTGGTTGATTGTTCGACCGACAGGCACGTCGACTACTTAACCGACTAGTGTAGTGTGCTAGTCGATCGTCCAACCGACTATATCCATATGTAGGTTGACCTCTCGAGTGATTGAACCTAAGAGATGTGTGATGAACCATCAATGTTTTATGTTCCAACACCCCCCATCAACACACAATTCTATAGTTTCAGGAGGTGAAATTATGTTACTAGGACACCCCCCATAATTGTGACTTCCTAAAGCCCAAGCATCGTGCGGAGCTTGATAAATCTGGCTTCAACTAAAGTTTTGGTGAAGATATCAACAACGTGATCTTTTGTTCTCCAATATTCAAGTGAGACAACATTCGCATGAACCAACTGCCTCAAATAGTGAGCACAAAGCTAAACATGCTTCATCTTACTGTGAGAAATAGGATTGTCAGTAACTTGTATAGCACTTTGGTTATCACAATAGATTGTAGTTGAGGTCTAAACAAGAAGGCCAAGCTCTCCCAAAGGTTGGTGAATCCAAACGGCTTCAGTACCTATTTGATCAGTGCCACGATATTCTGCCTCCGTAGTCAACAAAGAGACTACCTTATGTTTATTGCATGACCACACCAAAGGTCCAGTGCTATAGTGAAACACATAGTCAGAAGTGGACTTCCAATCATCACTGTCGTCGACCTAGTCGAAGTCGGTGTAGTCGACTAGCGAAACTAAACTTTGAAAATACTTGATACCAAATTGAGTGGTACCCTTCAAATAACAAACAATTTGTTTGACTACTTTCTAGTGGATTTATTTGGGATCCTACATGAATCGAGAAACCACACTAACATCAAAAGAAATGTCAGGTCGACTGTGAGTAAGACAAATAAGATTGTCGATAAAGTGTAGCATCGATTATGGATGTTTGACAGGTTTTGGTAAAATTTACTCCATACTAAAAAGGAGTACCACAAGGCTAGCAATCATCCATCTTAAAATGTATCAATAGATCCATCACATATTTAGACTAAGAAATGAAAAATCCATCACAAAGTGGTAATACTTGAAGACCCAAAAAATAATGCAGAGTACCAAGATCTTTCATATCAAAAGAGTCAACAAGTTGTTTCTTCAATCTAAGTATGAGAACATTATTGTTAGTAGTAATGAGTAAATCATCTACATATACAACAATAATCATAGTGTTTCGATTGGTAAGGAATACATACAAGTTGTGATCACATTCACACTCTTTGAAACCAAGTCAAAGGAAGAAATTGTCGATCTTAACATACCAAGCTCAGGTAGCCTGCTTCAAACCATAAAGCGACTTCTTCAATCGACATACCAAATTGCAATCTATCACAAAACCAGGTGGTTGTTCCATGGAATTTTCTTCAAACATGCCTCCATGAAGAAAAGCACTTTTCACATCCATTTGATGGATCTTCCATCTAAAACGAGTAGCAAGGGAAAGAATCAGTTGAACAGATTTCATCTTTGCGACAAAAGAAAAGGTTTCAGTGTATTCAATTCCTTCTTGTTGAGAAAATCCCTTCGCAACTAGGCATGCTTATGTCTCGCAACAACACCTTCAAAGGTAAATTTGGTCATGTAGACCCATCGACACTTCATAATGTTCTTTCCTTGCAATCGGGGAACCAAGTCTCATGTGTGATTATTCGACAAAGAATCAATTTCTGTCTTTGTGGTCTTCTCCCATTCAGGTCATCCTTCAACGTCTAAGTAGGTGATATGGTATGAGGTTTCAAGTACACGAGTTGTCAAGGCAACGTTGGCATGTTTCTTTTGAATTCGAGTCTATCTTCCATAGGAGGCATCTCCAGCATCAGCTCCAACAACTTCAATTGTCTTCGCATCCCATCAGGGTAGAAAATAAATAGGTGAAATTTGGTTCACTTCAATAGGTTGATCAAAAGTCAGAGAGGCTTCAGTCGACGGACAAGTCAAAATAGAGGACAACGGACTAGTCGACTCGAAGGTAAGTGGTCTAGTCGAAATAGGGAGAAAGTTTGATTATCCATTCAAGGAACTTAAGAATGGAACATAAGCACCAGTGTTAGAGACAACATCAAAGGGATCATGGCATAGCAATCCAGAAGAGACATTCAACAACTTAACGCCAAAAGACTTCTCATACAATTGAACATTTCGTCGGATAATGATTTGCGGTTTAACAGGATCAAATAGTCGATATGCTTTCGATTGTTCATAGTAGCACATCATGATGCAAGCATGACTCTTTGCATCCAACTTATTTATGAAATCATAAAAAATGTGAGCCCAGACAACACATCCAAACACACATAGGTGGTTGATTGAAGTCTTCTTCTCACACCATCATTTGACTCGAGTCATGGAAGGAACAACTTGAATCGAGATGTGATTGAGCAGATAGTTTGCACAGTGTACTGCTTTGTCCCAAAAGCAAAGAGGTGGGTCTTTAGCCTACAAAAGACATCTATCCATTTCGACTAATGTTTGATTCTTACATTCTACAACATCATTTTGTTGTGGAGTGTGAGGAACCGACCGTTGTCAGTCAATACCAAATCAAAGTAGGTATTCTTCAAAAGGTCGATTTACATACCCACTGCCATTGTTTGATCTTAAGCATTTGATGGGTCGACGACATTGCTTCTCAGCAAAGGCCTAGAACTTGTTGAACTTCTCAAAGACAAGGTTCTTATTCTTCAGGAAAAAGACCCATGTGAAGCGAGAGAAATCATCAATGAAAGTCAAAATGTACCTTTCACCTACCAGTGAAGGTTTTGTGCTTACCACGTTGTACCTGAGTCAAATGGACCTTGATGATGTTTCCCAAGTACATGTCTTGTACAAAATCCTTCAGGGGGAAACACCTTCGACAAACTAGCAACCATATTACGAGTTGTCAGTGCCTGCAGACTTCGGAAATTCAGATGTTCGATTTGCTCATGCCAATTTGACTTCTCTTATTAGTGTGAGAAGAAAGTGCAGTCGACTCGAGTCACGAAACTTGTACAAACTATATGTCAGGTTGAGAATCCTGCCAAGGACAATCGACTTACCTTTCTTCAAATCCCGAACATAGAACCGATTTGGATAAAATTCCACAATCTTGCATGTTTGTGTTAACTAAGCAACAAACAACAAATTTGCACTAAGATTTGGCACATGATAGATGTCGACAATCTTCCCATGTCGACAAGCAACATCACCTTGACCAACAACATCTAGAGCAAACTCATCAACAACATAGATTTTACTCTCCTCAACTTTATTTAGTCTCGTGAATAAAGAGGCATCTTTTTCCATGTGATGAGTGCACCTAGAGTCAACTACCCATTCATTCTGCGCAGAATGAGACAACAAGGCCTAAGAAGTCCCAACTTGGAAGGTGAAATTATCAGTGGGTCGGTGAACAACATACATGTCTCCTTCGGGCATTTAACCTTCTCCTCTAAATTGTCTCTCTTCTTATAATAGTTTTTCTCCACATTGTTGAGGAAAAAGGTATGAAGGACCTCACTCAAACATTTTTGGATCTTGCTAGGCTAAGGAAATATAGTTAGGAATGTTACACGGAGTTTATAGCCTTTAAATCAAAACAATCACTTGATCCACAAGTAATATATACAATAGACCAAGGCTGGTTTTATTTATTATATGTAATTGTGCAAAAAGAAGAAAGTGAAAATATACATAAGTGTGTACATGGATAAATAGACAAGGATAAAAACAATCTGAAAATTATCATTTAAGATACACATGTGAGACAAAAATCATCCATCTGATTTCTTTATATTGATTTCATTCTGAGATACAAAGAAAAAATTCTCTTTACAAACCCCTAAGAGGGTGGGGACCAAAGTCAAATTTAGAAGTCTTTGATGGGCACCATACAAAAAGACTCTGACAACAAAAGAAAACTGAAGCTAGAGATCTGTATCAACTTGCCATAAAATTATTGTCACTTGACTCTGCAAAATAGTCTTTATCAATCATGAAATCTAATCCATAGACAAACAAGAATGCACAGACTACCTAAGATAAATGTTACACCTTTAAAAACAAGTTGTTGAAAGATATGATTCAATTTTGAATCTTATTGCCTTCAATAAGACCCCGTTGTCATGAAGATGGTTTAGCTTTTTGGTAAACTCGGAATAAATGAAGAACATAATAATCTCACAAGTATAGGCCAGACCTTATATTAGAAGTTGTCCTTCTTCTCTCTATTCTCCCCTTGTCTCTTCCTTGGATTGAGCTTTTATTCTTCTCCAATAAGTTATGGTAGTTCAACCACCTTTCTTTTGTTAAGCTTTAGTTAGATTAACCAATAAGTTGAGACAATTAAATAATAATAAATAAATAAGGGTCTTTTTAAATAATAACTAAATAGGTGGGACCCCTAACTTTTCTTGTTTAAATTTAAACTAAATATATTCCCTCCTTGTTACTCCATTTTTCATCACTTTAATGATCAACATAATATAAAATATAACACCCAAAAAATGTGCTCGAACATTGGCCCTGTGACTCCCATCCTCATATAAATAGCCAAATATTTTAGTTTTCAAAATTAAAATATGATTGTTGCCCCAAAAATAGAATTATATCCATGTAGTCCAAAAGAAATCAGTATAAATGTATCTTTGTTGTCCAAATATATTTTGTCATCCTACCACAAAAAATAACATTAAAACCCATATTTGTTGGGAGAGGCAGACTGACACTTTTCACTATTGCCTGCTTCTTTTGCCCCTTCAATTGATTTGTCTTGTGCAATAGCCTTAAGTTGATTGGAGCCTTAGGGTTGGACCTCACTTATGACATGGGAACAACAATGTTTATGGTGTGCATGAAAGGTCGTTGATTTGGAGGAATCTTTGGAGGACTTGGAGGGATTGGCCACCCCTTTCCTTTTATCCATTTCTGGCTCAGGAATGACAGTTTTGAGCCTCTTGCTTCCATGAGAAGATTGTACTGGTGAAACAACATGGTCAATTTTGGCATTTTGATTTAACGATGGTGGAGGAGGGGGCAATCGTAATGATGTTGTAGGCTAACCATGATGATGTACAATGGGTTGATGGACAAGTTCTTGCCACCCATCATTGACGGGTTGTTTTGGCTGCATAGAGACACGAGGGGGGACACAGAGACCAGAGAAGTTTTGATGAGGCTGAAAAGGAGGTCTCTCGGGTCTGGGTTGCAAAATCCCTTGGCCAACTAAATTAAAAAAATCCATCTTGGAAAAGATTATTTAATTCTTGCAGATCGGTGTCAAAATGAATTAAGAAATGTAGCCTTATGTGGCCTCTTTGCCAATTATTACCTTTGCCTCTATTGGCACCTCTGCCATTACTGCCCCTGCTAAAAAAACTCACCCTAAAGCAAGGTTCAAATCAGAATATGAAAAACTTTTAACTATCCATTCATTAACACTCTACCTGAATAAAATCCAAATGTTGGCTCTATCATTCACACCATAAGCATATGCAATCCATCCATTAATACAATCCATCACATTTTTAATTTAATAACAATTGCATTGGAACAGGGAGTTACGGGGTCATTGGGAATATGGGGGGCTTTGGAATGAATGAAAAATGATAGTATGGATGGGAATGAATAAATGGATATTGTTCAAGCAAAAAGAAGAAACTTATTCTCATAAAAACAATGCCTCCATATCATAATTTCCAATTCGAGTCATCATCCAATCATTTTCCATCCCTTCCTCCTAAAAATGAAATTCATAATAATAGAATAGGGAATAATTTAAATGTTCTTAGGAAAATGAGGGGCATATAATGAGCGAAAAATGAAATAATGAACGAGAATGAGACGATTATTGTTCCATATTATAAATTATCATTTACTCAATTCCATGATCAACATTAATGTCCTCTGCCGAAAACATGTTTTACCATTGTTCACCAAGGCAATTATTTCCAAGCTAAAATTACAAAACTCCCACCAACCAAATTTTGTTTGTGCCATAACCATTTCTTTTAAAACTTCAACACACATTATCCATGACATGGCAGCTTTTAAACTGCTCAAAATCAAACTCAAGGAAAATTCTAGAACTGTCAAACTTTCGTAAGTTTCATTTTCTTTTTAAAACCATAGATGTCCTTTTAAACTGGTAAAACGTTCTGTAGGATATCGCCGACAAATCAATTTTGACTCAGTTATAATCATGACCGTAATACCTATAGTTGACACGAAAAGCTGAGAAAAGAATCATAAGACCCTTCAATTGTGCATTATATAAAAATTGCACCATAACACCAAATTAACTGTTGTGAAAACAAATTGGATTTGAAACCCCAATGTGAGCCTAGTAATCATTGTTTCATCAAACCCACACTAACTTCAGAAGTTAATCGAATTCCCTCGTGGATAAATAACAAAGTGAGCCACGATTTTGTGGGTCTAATCAATTTTCCAGTTGTTGGGTCAAGACAATTAAACAAGATTTCAAATCTAAGTTTAAATTTATTACTTGTCTATTTGTATTGGATGGGGAAACAAGGCCCGGAGCAGACATAGTGGGTGTGAGGTTTGAAGTGTGGGCTGCAAGCAAAAGCAATAGAAATCCCTTCCCATCACAATTTCTTTGCAAAATTCCAAAGTGACAACAAGAGATAATACACATGCCTTCATAACTTTGCAAACAATGGTAATAATAATATGAAATAACTGCAAATCTTCCAAGGTCTGGGCATGAGGCGAGGGTACTATATAATTGTCATGAAACCCTGACTATTCTTTTCCCTTTATAGAGAAAAACCCTTAAAAATTAATCATAAAATATGAGTGAAACCGAACATATTCACCCATAAGACGTTTGCCAACAACAATATCACAGTAACATCAACATTTGCTCCGGGCGCAACGCAACCATATACTTCAAAAAATAGAATTTTGAAACATATTTCCAGTTTGAATCGCTTAAATGCCAAAAAATAAAGATACCCAAATCGAAATGAATTTTTACATGGCTAGAATGCTTACCAAAAATTATTTGTAAGCTTTGGAAAAACAAACACATTCTGCATGCAAAATCTAAGAGCCAACAAGACGATTTTAACTTGAGCAAAGCCAACATATTGATGAATAAAGAGGTAAAATCCACATACATGTAAGAATAATTCTAGGAAACCACAGAGCACAATTACTTTTCCGCCGAGGGCCGAGAACAATGGAGGATCTACTAACCAGAGCACCCAAAACAACTATGAAAAGCATAGTGAAGGTGGCAGCTTCGAGGTAGGGTAAGAACGACGTGTAGTAAATGCACATCGCTTCCCATCTTCTATATTAAATGACATCACCCACAACCCATGATGGAGTGCACTTAGCCCCCCAAAACCCATTCTAAACATACGTCAACCATAATTTACCCATTTGCCACATAAATTTCCAACATCAAAAATCGAGCTCAAGGTTGATACATGGATCTAATATCTATTGTATGCCCATCACATACTTAGCATCAAAATAAACATGACCCACATATTTTTCTAGTGGAGGATTACCATACCACATAACAATCAATTGCCCAAATATACCATAAGTTTTCATGTAGCCTACACTTAGTGTTTGAATAATATGTCAAAGTCTAGGTGTAGCAAGACTAAAAATGTCTAGTGAAATAAACATTCCCTTCCCTTCAAATCAAATTGCTAACACACCCAACATCCATTGATTGCAAATAGAGCCAAGTTAGGATCTCTCTTTTTATTCTCAAACCATGAAATTCTTCTTGTAAGGTAATCATGAGTGCAGCTTGAAGATCTCAACAAGATGAGCCATTTCTCTTCCTTATTACTGTTCTAGAGGGGTCCCACCTATTTACTATTATTATTATATATAAGTAATAATGCATTGCAACTCATTTGCAGGCAAGGATTTCATGTTGCGCTTTTGGGCATTAACACACATATCCATTATTTCCACAATACTGACATGTCTTCTTCTTTTGACTTCGTTGTGGTTGTCTTATATGCAGGTTTTTGTGTAGAGACATCAGATTGCAGTCTATTCCTGGGATCCATCTTGCTCTTTCCCTTGAGCAAGTGGGCCTGGTTTTTACCACCAAGATTGCCTTCTCCAAGCAATCTATGTTGATCAGTAAGCAAAAGACCACTGAAATTTTCAAAGGTGTAATCCTTACCATCTTCCTTATGTGCTTGCAAGTTGGTGCGGAAAGTCGACACGAAAATGTCGAATGGTGTTCTCAAGTTCATCATGACCAAATCGATGAGTTGTTCATCCTTCTTCTGATACTTCTTTCCACGTTCACCAAATTTCAACTGGAGTTTCTTAACACGTGCCAAATAGTCCTCCATTCTCTTGAAGGAATGCAGATTGAGAGAGATCA
This sequence comes from Picea engelmannii, assembly GCA_009831015.1. Lineage (NCBI taxonomy): Eukaryota > Viridiplantae > Streptophyta > Pinopsida > Pinales > Pinaceae > Picea > Picea engelmannii. The sequence continues at coordinate 216,129 of ML813663.1, forward strand.
ACTCATTCTCCAACCGCATGACATGGCTCTCATTGACTCGGTCGAACAAGGTTTTCAGCTTCTTCCATACTTGACGAGGACAGTCGATTCCACTAAGGTGAAAACAGATCTCTCACGATATGTAGGTTGTAATGACCCCTACAGCCTCATCCTTCTCACCATCAACAACGAACTTTGTCTAGTCGTATGTTAGATCAAGGATTGCCACCTTCATATACTGCCACAGTCCTTTACTCTTCAACGCGGTTTCCATATCTGATGCCCATATTGCATAATTTGATTCATTCAGAACAACATGAACAATATTCAAAGCCATCTTTGATATCTAGACAGAGTGGTCTATTTCAATAAGTTTCGATCAACAAACCATCGAACCATAGTCAATCACACAACAAATCTGACTCAACGAGGTTTGTAGATAACAGGTCGAGGTTTTAAACCATCGGCTCTAATACCATGTCGGGGAATGAGGTGGAACAAGACATGAAACAAAGAGCATAATAATGTAGATAATTGAAGAGGAACACAATTTTTTGAAGATAAGGGTGGTGTCTAAAGACACTGTTACAACACTTAAGCAAGACACACTATGATCATAACATCGCAGTGCGTGTTGCACATCTTGATCTACATGATCTATTGCACAATCTCCATTGATCACTTGTTGATAATGACCAAATAGATCTTCTTTTTATAGTCTCAAGATCTAACCAACTTCCATAGAATCTGGAAGATCTTGTCCACATGCAACCGTCGACTGTTAGAGTTGACTCCACAAAATTCGTTCTGTCGAGAAGGATCGACAAGACTTGATCCGACTGATTATCTATCCAACTCGTAGTCGATTGTTAGGTTGGTCGATCCAACATCGGAATATCTTCGACTGTTGGTCGACTATCTGACTAACAAGCACGTCGAGTACTTGACCGATTGGTGTAGTGTGTTGGTCAATCACCCAACTGAATGTATCCAGATGTAGGTCGACCTCTCAACCGACTAAACCCAGGAGATGTGTGATGAACCATCAATGCTTGATGTTGTAACAACTAGTGTAGTCCTGGAATGCACAGTGTAGGCCAGGTTTGTTTTATAGAGCCAAGAAAGAAGGAGCTCGTTGTTGAACGCTCTTGTTGAAAGACAGAGACTTTGTAATGTATTGCAACCATTTAGTTGTCGAATAATACATTGAGTGTGCTTTAGAGTGTGGGGTTTTTTTCCCATAATGGTTTTCCTTTGGAAATCGTCTTGTTGAATAGTTTGTTTTTTATTTAATTTGTTTGCAACTATTATGTTCTAAGTTTTTGTGCATTCTTCTATCATGGATTAGTGTAGGAAGTGTATTTTTCACCTTTGCTTCCTTTCATTTGGTATCATATCCTAATCACCCAAGATCCAAGGTGTTAGGCACAAGCTTTTTTTATCTAGTCTTGGTTTTAGTGGGAGCTTATGCAGAATGAAAACTTGTTACAAGAAAATGGCAAAAATGACGAGACTTGAAATGGAGAGTGAGCTTGAAACATCTGGCTTTGGCTTGGAACATGCATGGAGAAACATATATTTGTGGGTAGATGGATATATCTACCACTTGGATGCTTGGACTTGTTGAGATCAAGTAGAGATTTGATAAATCTGTCAAATTTAAATCTTGCACATCTTAAGTTGGTGGTAGATCATGTAGGATCTAATGATGTCAGGGCCTATAGTGCCCCCACTACTAAACCCAACTATTTAAAATTTTCCAATACAATTAAATCAAATACATGCATGTTGAAAATGCCCATGCAACTAATAATATTTTTAAAACATGAATATAACTAAATTAACATCCACACAACAACATATAAATTCTTAAAACTCAAAATTTATGCACGACAAATAAATCCCATAAATAAGAACAGAGAAACGGAGATAAAAACACTTGTTTTTTATCAACAAAAGTGCAACTAGCTACAAGGACAGACGTTCCACCCAACCATAGATTTTTAACTACGAATCTCAAAAGAAAATCACCCCTGAACTGGGGCTACGAATCCACAAGAAAATGTTGTCTCTCTTTTGTCCACTCATTTCCCAACATAACCCACAACAAACTAATTTTCCTACAACTATACCAATCAACCTGCTCTCTTCCCCTCAACCTACACAATCCAAGGAGTGGGATCCCCCTTCACTGCACACTGTCCCTTAGGCCTTCCCACTTCCCTCCAGGGCTCCAACATAGGCTGGATGGGAATATATGATGATCTATGAGTTGACATGATCTATGAGAACGCATATGTGATAGGTGAGTCATACTCCTCTGGATTGAGTTTAGATGACTTATGTTGGTCTTTTGTCGTGCTCCTTTGGACTGAGTTGAGATGACTTGAGATGGTATCCTATTGTACTCCTATGGACTTGGTTGAGTTGACTTGAGATGGTTCTCCAGTTCGTACTCCTATGGATTTAGTTGAGTTGATCTGTTTGAGAGTGGCGTCCCTTATGGTTGAGCACATGTGGACCTGTCCCTAGTGGAAAAGCACTAGAGGATGTGTGTGAGACCCCTTGCTATATTGTCAAAGAGTAAGACTATTATGAAACCCTAATTTGTATTATGAAGGGTACAAGTCAACCCTACTATGTAAAGATAATTAATATCATGTAAAAGATTAATTGTATTATTGAGTTGTACAAGTCAACCCTATTGTGCTAACAAACATGTCTATTCATTGAGTTAGGTCTTGTATTTATTAGAGAGATGCATCCCCATTGTGGATCATATTTCATTCACTCAACGCATACTTGGTGAGCTAAAATTTGGTGCACACTTTTTATGTGCTAGCTTTCTTGGTCATAGAGCACCCTATTGTGTGCGCTAGGATTTTTTGTGTGAGGGTTTCTTCTCTTGGAAATATAGTAAAGGGTTGTTGGGTTTTTCCCTTGTTTGAGAAGGGTTTTCCGAGCATAACTTATTGTGTCTTGTGCATGGTTATTCTTCTTGTGATCTTGGTTTACTGTAGCTATTGTGTTTTTACATTGTTTATGGTTCAAGTTCATGTTAAATTAAAAAGAAACTACATGTGCTTGAGCTAGCATTAAAAATTCAACATGATATTAGAGCAGTGTTCCTGAAAGAGACATTACACAAGCTACTCCAACACCTTTCCAAGCTAGTTGTCACCCTCTTGCTACAACTGCAAAAGCAACCCTTACCCTTTTCCTTGTCAAGCTAGTTTTAGCACTTTCCCTTGAGTGTTGGGCCTAAATTCTTCACATGCAGGTATGACCTAGTCCAGTGCATCGCCTGCAACTTTCAAATTGAAAATTGAAGAAGTTTGTATTTTCGGCCCTAGGGCTTCTAGGGTTTCTGCAAATTTCAGTTTCTAGGGTTTCTGCAGGTCATTGGGGAATTTTTGCAGCTCACTGGGGTTCTTTTGACTCTCTAGGGCTTCTTATTGGAAGTCATAAGTCCAACGAACCTCCTAGAGACTTCCTCTTCAAAAATGTTAGGGTTTCTAGCCTAGTTGTTAGGGTTTGTGAAGAATCTGAAAGCCATGAGGAACAAAATTTTGGTGGAAGCTAGGCTGGATGGATCAAGCAACTTCAGCTCCTGGAATTCAAGATTACACATCACTCTAAAAGAGAGTGACCTATTGAAGTTGATAGAAGGATCTCTACCAGCAACAACAACCGATGAAGAGAAGGCTGAATGGAAGACAGATGATGTCAAAGCTAGGAAGATACTCATCTACTCAGTAAGAGATCATCTACTACCTCACATTTCTACCTTGAACGCAACTTATCTAATGTATGATGCATTGAAGAAGATGTTTGACAGAAACAACATTAACAAAGCTCTTGCATTGAAACACCAACTTCAAAATCTCAAGATGATGAAAGATGACACCACTGCTACCTTCTTCATGAAGATTTCAAAGATCATATATCAGTTAGGTGCCATTGGAGAAAGCATAACAGACAAAGAACTTGTCATGGTTACTCTCAATGCTCTTCCAAGCCATTGGGAACCATTCATTGAAAGTATCAATGGAAGAGCAGATTTACCTCAGTTTGATCATCTATGGGCAGACTACACTCAGGAGGAAACCGGACTTGTAGCGAGAGGAGTGCAAGACTCCCATCATGATGACAATCAAGATCTTGCTTCTCATGCAAAGAAAGGTAGATGAAAAATAAGAAGTTTCATCAAATCATTCAATGGCAAGAAAACTTTAGCAGCTCCAGGTCATGAACAAAGAAAAGACATATCGAGGATTCAATGTTTCAGATGTGACAAGTATGGACAGATTGTGAGAAATTGTCCTACCAGGAAGAAATGAAGACAACATGTCTCCACTGCCGATGTTGATTCAGAACCACCTCATAGAGAAGAAGGCGTAAAGGATGAGGCGTTCTTCTTCATTTCAACACTCTCAGGTACAGTTCCTACTGATAGTGATATTTGGTTGATTGGAAATGGTGCTTCCAGACACATGACTGGATATAGAGAACATCTCACTGATCTTGTAGAGAAAGAGTCTCACCTGCATGTTGTACTTGGTGATAATGCCAGATATAATGTGAAGGGAGTTGGATCTTCTTCCTTCCAGCTAGATTATGACATACCTCTTCAATTGAGTGAGGTACTATATGTACTTGGGATGAAAAGGAAATTTGTCTCTTTTTCTGCCTTAGAGGATAAAGGCTACAAGGTTATTTTCTTTGGAGGAAAATTCTTGCATGGCACAAGAACTCACGCATGGATTCTTCCCAAGTGATTGGTGTTCAAGAAAATAGTTTGTACATATTGACTGTCTTACTAGTTCAGGCCTTGTTACATGATATTATAGGCTTGTGCGAGCTATGGAATAGGAGACTTGCTCATTTACATTATAGAACCCTTCCCGCTCTGGGGAGGATGGTGACAGGCCTTCCAGAGATACATATCGAGCATGATGTCGTTTGCAGAGGTTGTGCTCTTAGAAATAATGTCAAGTGGTCCTTTTCAAGCAGTGACAGTATATCCAAGGGGATCTTGGACTTGATACATACAGATGTTTGTGGACCGATGTTTGTTGATTCCTTGAGTAGATACTTGTATTATGTGCTCTTCATCGATGATCACTCTTGGAAGACATGGATTTACTTCTTGAATACCAAGGATGGAGTCCTTGCAAGATTTCAAAAGTTTAGAGCTCAGGTTGAGAACCTGACCGAGTGATCAAGGTGGATATCGGTGGCCACCCACCTTCTCCAACTGGCCCAAAACATGTTTCTGGCAATTTTGGTAATTTACTATTTTTAGCAGTTTTTTCGGGTCCTGAACTTCCGGGGCCATTTTGAGGCCCTAAACGATGTTTTATTTTGTCTCGAGCGTTGTAGGCCTCGGATAGATATTTCCAACGAGCTATCATATGCCTAAAATGGAGATCGTATGCAAAAGTTACGACCCCGGGAAGTTAATGCACCAACTTACCCAAACGGGGCCCACATGACTTTTGGCGCTTCATCTCCCAAGGTTAGGTTTTTGGATGTCTAGGACTTTTGGCATTCCCGTTTATTGTAAAAGGGCCTTCAGAGCCTCATTGTAATCATCTTCTTGCGAATGCGAGTAGCCGTCACATCTCTTCTCAGAGATAAGTTGCCACCATTCTAGCGAGTCTTTCACTCTGTATTTTTACAGTCTCTGTACATTTCTCTGATTAATAGAAATCGTGTATTACTATATATCTGTGTTTATGGTTGTGTCTCTGATACATTTCTGTTATATTATTGAATATCTGCAATATCTCTGTACACTTCTTTATTATATCTCCACTCTCATTTCGTGCCGAAAATAATTCGGATCAGTGGTACCAGAGCAGGCTGCTCTTGATCGTTTTTTCAGTGTATGTCCCCGACGAGGTCCAAGTATAACAAGTTGGGTCTCGAGCTTGTCTCTCTTGAGGACAATCACTCTCACACACCCAAGAAACCCTCAATGGCGGAAGAAAAGAAAAATGATGGAGCAGACGATCCTATCAGTCTGTTGCTTGAGCAAGCTCTCACGCGACAGAGGGACGAAATGATGGAGAATTTTTCCCAC